>CABFPE010000132.1:1368108-1385191 GCA_900660155.1 Hofstenia miamia | reverse complement strand
GCTGATTTGTGTTGAGTCTGATCAGCAGTAGTGAAGCCGAAGGCTTGAGCTTCAAGAGAGGGTTGCGCCTCTCCAGCTTTCGCCAACCAAGGCTACTAACTGGGTAACTCGTGAGCATCTACTGTCCGCACTAAAACCCATGACAGAGCAAGGCTCCCTCATAGGAAGGCACAGCAAATGCTGGCCAAGGCCTATCTAGAGGCCAGAGACAGAGAAAAAATCTCTGTATTACTGCCCTCGTAGACGCACTCTACGAGTCTGGGCACCAAGCAGCAACTTAATGCTAGACTACCAGACAGTCTCACATCATCATTACCGCCCCCACATGCGCATAGCACACATGGCGGCACCTTCTTATACCCTATTGCTTAACGTCCACTCTTGGTTCGGGACTCTGCAAAGGGACGCGCCCGTCAAGTATTAGCTCAGCACCACCCTTTGGCTTTCGCCTTGGGAGGTAGCTTCTCCAGGAACCACCGCGAGGAGGTTACTCTCTAGGACGGTTCAGGCACGAGGCCCTTTCGGTTCCCGATAAACCTTAATAAGTGTTTTTACACTTTTTTGAAATTTACAAATGTCTAAAATAATTTATAACTAGTAATTATAATATAATGTCACATTTCATAAGCCCAACAATTTAGTAATATAAATATTGGCACAACTAATGAAGATATTCGTGTTATCATATATTGTCGAGAGTAGTCTCTTAATCACTTCTTTTTATCAAATAGAGAAAATACCAGTTTATTGATTACTAAAATTCTCTGCCAACTTACATCAAATTATATCAGCGCAAAGAAGTGGAACTTCTCACAAATCATAAGACGGACTTATTGTGCTCTAGCTTTCACATTAGCAATTTCGAGTGCAATAGTTTTTGCTTGAATAAGATTCTATTTCTCATCTTAAAATTATAACTTTGATCTTAGCTTTTACTATTCTAGTGATATTTGCATGTATTGCAACATGGGACAATGAAGACTTTTGGGAAAGTTAATTTGGATAATGTGTGGGTAAATCCAAACTTAAAATATACAGAATATTGATTTGATACTGCTAAAGCTTAGCAATTCTTGTTTAGCGAATTTTCTACCTATAATTGATCTTGTTTTCATTATTTTCAATAAAATATCTGTGCGTCCAGGTTGAATATGAGTATGTCATTGCATATGCAGATGCAATTTACAGAGATTTATAAAATAGACTTAACCTGCTACACATTGAAGTCATTTAAATAGGCTTTTAATTTTTTGAGGGGACCACGAGTTTCTCCATGCAATGGCGTTTGGTTTTACGTGACATAATACGTTGTGAGAAAATTATAATTAAATAATTTTCCTGGTCTATATAACTGAGAAGTTTAAATTATTAGACAATTCTAGCCATTGCTAATTTATGAATCAGTGTATTATAAATGTAAGTAAAACGTTTGTGCACTTAAGGGCTAAACAAATACATATAAATATAAACATTCTAAACAATATTTCTAGCAGCAGTTCTTTCTTACTTATATAAAGTTGAAAGCTTAACAGTAATGTTTGGAAATGGTGCAGATTTCAAATCAAATAATTCATTCTAATTTAAATATTGAACGTCAATATTAACAGGAAGGACCATTTCCGCTGCATTCCTTCAGTTTGACGTGATGGATACCAGTTCGGATGATGTATTTAGAAATGATACCGATTCCACAGAGATAATAAATGATTCTAATGAATCGTCAGAGAAAGAGGGACCTGGTAAAATATTCTCCCTAGCAAATATTGGTTTGGTTATATGTCCCGCTATTTCCACAAGCGTAGCTACTCTGTTGATGAGCTTTTATTATCAATTTTTTATTATCTATCTCGGCGCATCTGGTAATTTACATAGCTTTAACTCCGGTTCATATTCCCTTGCACAGGTGTTGAGCTTTGGTATTGCGATATTAAGCGATGGCTATCCAATATTTGGCAGACGAAGAAAGCCTTATCAAATTATGGCTTGGTCTTTCTACATCTTAGTTTGCATTGTTTTCATTGCGATACCATTGCCACCTCCTCGTCATATTTTCAGCGTCGATTCTCCATCTGAAAATGTAACTTGTGAAATGTTGTTCCAAGAAAGATTGAGTAACCCAAATTTCAGAGATGCTGATACTTATTTAAATTATGGATTTTTATATTTATTTCTAATTGCTTTTGCCGTAGTATCTTTGACTACAGTTGGTGCAACGTTCAATGGTTTAATTGTCGATTGGACGAAACAGGTAATGTTTTCACAAAGAGGCAAGTTGCAAACACATATTATAGTATTGCAGACAATTTTAAACGGTTTAAACTATTTCATCTTAGGGTTTGGATTTAATTGGTATCGATACGCTGGACCATGGTGCAAAGGCATAACAATGACTCAACTATTCATCATTTTACTGGTGTTTGGAATTATTGGCCTCTTTTCAACCATATTTTTTGTAACCGAAAAACGTGGTAACTATAAGCCTGTAAAGTTTTCACAATTTTTTAGTAGGCTTTGGGAAACTGTCAGAATGGTGTCATGGCAGAAACTTGTTTTGTTTGTATTTTTTGCATCAGGCTGTCAACTTGTGATTTCCCCGGCAGATGCCTTGATTGTGGAATATTGGATTAAGCAAGAATCCTTGACAGGCACTTGGGCTAGCATAGGATCTGAACTATTCTCAGCTATTTTGATTGGGGTTTTCAGTACGTATATAGTTAATGGGAATTGGAGATATCTTCTACTTGCTTCTCAGGGCTTCTTCACATTTATAAATTTTACACTCACTAATTTGGCAATATTTGATGTGTTGCGCAATCAATATCTTTATACCCCAGATACAGTATTCAAGAATGTGAATATGAACCTTTACATTGTTCTACTTCTTATTTTCGGTGTTGAATATACAGAAAAGGGATTCGAAGCAACATTTGTAACTGGTTTGACGCTTGCCTTAAATGCGGGGACGTCATTTTTTAACACAATTGCTGTTTTTATATCAGCTCCTTTTAATGTTAGCACTGCTGAGCGGTATTTGAGTGACACTCGCGAAGATGAATTTTTTGTAGCACTTGTGAGCTTTATTTTTAACTGCATAAATTTTTTTGTTTTACTATCTGTAATTAAGCTAATGCCAATAAACAAGACGCATTGTAAGCATCTGAAAGAGACTACTAAGCGTTCATCTACATCAGCTGTTATTTTCCTTTTCTGTTTTGTAGGAATTTGGGTAGTGAATATTTCTCTAACTGCATTCATGCCAATAATTCAAAGAAGACTTGCTCACTAGCATCCATGTGTGTAGCTTTTTTTTGAATTTTTTGTATTTATTTGTGTAATTAAATGTCATTATCACGATTTTGAGTATTTGTTAATTTATCTTTAAGTTATGGCCATCGCAAAGTAAGTGTGAATCTTTTGCAAAACCTGTAATGGAAAATAGTTCTTTTTCAACTATGTAGGGGTGATATTTAAAATATTTAAGAAATATGCTAGTCTGCCTTTCTAAATTTATTTAGTTGCATATGAAATGTGAGGCAGCAATGCAAATGTCAATATTGAAGCAATGTATCCATCTGATCATTCTCTATGAAAATGGTGGCTGACATTTTCCTTGCTTAGTTACATTATTTATCTATATTTGAGTATCGCTTCAAAGTATCAAAAGCATTTTCTTCTTTAAAACACATAAAGCGAACAAAATTTTTAATAATTTAGTAATATATTGCTTACCACTAAATATCTGGAACTTACGTGAAAGGGGTCATTAAATTCACTATGTACAATTCTACAAAACAAATATTTCAGGATATTTCAATGATGAGTTTTCATATGTTCATTATTACATAATCTTTATCCTAATCATGATTTAAAAAACATGTTTTTGCGTAAGGAAACATTTTAAGTGTTTTTTAGAGGATTTCAAATTTTCTTTCTTTTAGTAGTGAGTTCCAGGTTCAAAGGGCGACATTAATGAAAGATTCCGCTTATACATATATACTCTTATACATGTACAAAGTTTCCATTATATGAATTCTGTATTTATGAGTCAATCACGAAGGGAAACCGATTACCTTTTTTACTCTCCACCCAACCTGACCTCTTTAAATATGAACTGCAACCCGACCTTTTAAGTTTGACCTGTGACCCGACCCGATCAAAGAATGATTACTAGTATAATACTCATAAAATATTGTAAGATAAAAGTATCAATATAATCATTTAATTCGCAAAGCGCCAACTTGTCTACTTTGAACAAGTTTTGGACTTAGGTGTTTAAGGTTCTGAAATTTTTTTAGTTAAAGCATATTCGATCTTGCCTTTTAAATTCCCAGAAGATATCTTATAGGCTTATAGGAAAAAATTAGTTCATTTAATAGTATGAGAAATATTATCTTCAGTGTCTTTCGTATAAAATTTGCAATGTTAATACATTAGTGAGAAAATTAAATAATAAATTATGAATTTTCTTTGTCACCTACAAAAGTATTTAAGATCAATCTCTGTCAGGAAGGTTTTGTTAGATATTACATTATTACATATTATGTCGTTGATCTCTTAAAGCACTTATAAGGATTTTAAAAATTTAATTCCCAACTAATTTTACACCAAAACCTATTAATCTATAAAAGCATCTACGATGCTTTATTGCTGACTAAGCATTCTTGTTTAAATCGCGCTATTTCACTTTGTTGTAAAACATGTAAATGAATTTAAATTTGAACTATCGCACAACACTTAGTCCATCAATTCAATTTGGTTTTCCTCCGCTTAGTAATGTGCAATTAAAATGATTCAAATTTCTTGGAGATGTAAAAAAAACGGTCCTTACTTATTACCCACTCACCCTAATAAAAATCATATTTATAATTTATTTTTCACATTATCATGTATGCCTCTTCTGCTTGATATCTAGGGATACGGTGGATTGTTATATATTGTGCGAAAAAATTTTTTGCTCAGAAAAAGTGTTTTTTAGTAAATTTTAAAGAAAAATACCTTTCAAATTATACAAAATATGTTCAAATCCACATACCTTTGACTTCTACATTGCATGAATTTTCACCATAGCCTGAACTTAGTAGCCTTAGCTGGTGGCAACGCTAGTACATCTAGCCGGGTTGTGCTCTCTGGTTTATAATTCGTAGCAAATGCAATAACTTCCTTTATTTTTTCTCCATGTTCAGTTCAAAGAGTCACTGCAGCTGATCTTGTATGCTGACAATGGTGTGCTTTACAAATATTGCAATCATTTGGTTGGATTTAAATTAGGCACAATAAATGATAATTTTCCGTCACAAAAACATTTGTGGAACAATAAAACTACAAAAAGTTTAGATTCAGTAACTCAAGGTAGCCCGGCAAAACTGCAGAACCCCAGAAACATCTTGGACAATTAAAAATTTCATTTAAAAATATCACTATTAATAACTTACCGGCATTTCGCTGAAAACGCTATGCCCTCTGTGCAGAAAATGACAAAATAAGCTGCGGAAATCCGTATCCCTGTTAGAAAAGCTCCATAACATTGTCTTATTTTGGATTATATTTATATTCGATTACTACAAGAAGCTAAAGTATCTCAACATTCTCAAATAATTATTCTCCAAGATTATGAATAACTCATTTCTTTCTATAAAATGTTACATTAAAAGTGCTATATTGTTATATAGACCTTTATATCCTTTTTTTCTTACTAATAATTTTCTGAGACGCAATGAGATGAGAAGGTCTACTTGTTTAATGTTACGCCTGCAATAATCTATAAATTCTTATTTTAACAGAGTTACTAAAGTAGCCAATAAGATTCACAAAAGTACAAAGATTAGCCTCATGTACGAAGATAGCAGAATTAAAGAGAAGATTATTAATTATCGATGAGAAGAATTTGAAAATTTACCTAAAGAAACTAAGATACTAGAAAACGTTACTACCATGCTATTCTGCAATTAGTGCCATTATATTATTGTGATTTGCATTATGCAATTAATGTCTTTTACTACTTTTAAAGCGATTTATTATCAACTACAAACTACAAAACCAAATAATACAAAATTCATTTGTAAAGTGTTCCAGAAAGCTAAGGAACCCTAATGTTCTTGAACATGTAATGGAAGTTCATTAATAATTTCAGAACAAGGCTAAAAAATAGGTTCTTTCCAAAACGGGTATTAATTCTGCTGGATTTTACAAAAATAGATGAAGACTTTTTGTTATAATTTAGATGGTGAAATTGTTTTTTGCTAAACAAAATTCTCAGAAAATATAATGAGGTAAGATATTTTGCATAAGTTTAAGAACTCATTATCTTCGGCTTAATATAAGGGATTGTAAGTCGAATAATGTCTGAAATTATTTCAGTCATCCAATTAGTCATTCTATCAATGCGTTTCCCGACAAGCTTACTACTTCTAAGATATTATAATGCATAAATATTTAAAATCTTTAAGAATTACAAGATCCAAATGTTTGACTTAATCAATTTTCCTTAAATCTGTTAGTGTTATTTCACCCTAGCAAATATACGTGACCCTCTAGTCTACCCGACCTTCATAATTTTTTCCCGATCCATTTTCCAACTTTGAGTCAATTACTGAGTTTTAAACATGTTATAATTTGATAGGTTTCTAATGAGTTTGAAGTATCTTAACATTCTATAATGTGCTGTTTCAGAACAAGGAGTGACAGAATTTAATGTTTAGATTTAAAGAATTTTCGTTAAGATATTCAAGAGACATCTTACTTGTATATCAAAATTAGTGTATTTGTGTATTTAAACTGACTCATGATAAAGACATGGAAGAATTGAACAATTGCACACGGTGGAAATTGCCTAACAACTAGTTTCATACTTCCTTCTTCTATTAAAAATTTTCTAACTATTATATTCCCATGTAAATGAGTGTGTTAGTAACTGTAATAATACATTGAGCATTACAGCGCATTTTTAATGTCTTTGCACGTCATTAACTTCTTTAAAGGGCTTTACAGATAATTAATAATGCAATGTTTTAAGAAGTGGAAACTATGATTTTCTAATGAAGAACTTATAATAAAACATGGATTATTGTAAAAACTTTATTGTTCTATTAATTAAGTGCTATGTTGCTATTAAGCTTTAGGCATTTTCATGATAAAATTCAAATTACCTTATTTTGAGACATTCACAAAAGTTTCTTTACCAAGCATTAATGCAGCTTAAAACACTGCTGCTGAGTCTTTGCAAACGCTTATAATTCTTACAAGTGCGGTTATATTTGGCGTTTAAAGTTATTGACACACTAGTTAACATGGGTTAACATTATAGTTCTTTAGCATTTAAAAAAACAAACGCATTAGTTCTAAATTCATTGTCATCACACAGCTAACCAATGCTATATGCATTTGTTTAAACTTGTTATTCCTTCAAACACAATATATTTCCTTCTGATTCTGATTAGTAAAATGCTTTCCCTAGAATGCAAGTTGTGTGGAATCTTAAAATGTAATTACGACACACAGTTACCTTCAAAGATGCTACCTAAATAGTAGTGGTTGTTACGCTAGCTTAGAGTATTAATTAAGTTAATTCTATAGTTATGCAACAGTGAAAGAAAAGCAAGAGTGAACGTACACATTACACCGCGAGTTGGAATCTGTATTTGTTTGTATCTAAATTATACTACGTTATTATGCACATCCTTTGCTTGGGTGATGATGTTACATGGCGACCATGACAGGACGCAAGATCCTAGTGAATAGCGGTTAAGATAGATTTCTTCCACTCATGCTTAGTTCGACATTTCTTTTTGTTCTCTTTACTCTAAACTTGGAGATTGGTATAATTACTTTGCGGTCTACAGGAGTGACGTTCAGAGATGTACTCCAGTCGCACTGGAACTGTAGACATTGGAAAGTTCTTTTACTGTTAAATCTTTTCTTATCTTTTTACTGCTGGAAATTGTTACTATTAGTTCTTAATTGTTTAGAATTGATCATACCAAAAATGTTGTTCCTTATTACTTACTCAGTTCTTTCTTATTCATAGCTTAGTGATTCAATAAACGTTTCACATGTGAAGACTAATTTCTAAAGATAACCAACTAGCCTACACAGAAAATTTTTGTTAATATCTGAAGACAAGAAAATTCATGCATGAAGAACCTCAACAAGCAAATTAAAATGCTAACCTTCACAGCAGCACGATCCTGGCACTCCACCACAAACATGATGAAGACAAACAAAAAGAAGCAGAAGCAAGCCCCCACAATGCGAGACGCCTCAGCAGAAACCCCAAAACCCCAGTGGCCAGCGAGCCACAAAGAAAGTCAACCCCAGTCACTCCCACCACAGATGTGGAAATTAAAACGATCTCACTGGATCAGCAACTCAATTCACTCAAAATCCTGAACACCCTCCACAGGAACAAAAACACGGAAACAGCGCTAAGGGAAGAAATCAAACTCCTCAATGATAAATTCGAAGAAATAGAGCCAGAGAGGAGACAAACAATACTGGAGCTCAAACTAGATATGAGCAAGAGATTAGACGAGCAGTGTAGCCTGTTCCAAATACAGGTTGACACTCTTACACAGAGATTAGCAGATGCAAATGCGCAAATCCTGGAACAGAACAACAAATAGAAGACAATGTACTCTGATCTGGAAAAAGAAAACCATGAGTTGCAGCAAGAAAAGGAAATGCAACAATTTGAGATAGAACATCTAAAAGACCAAATAAGGCTTAACAAGCTGTTGCAGGAAGACGGCAAAAACAAATCAGCAATGAAACCAATAAGCTCCCACCAGATTGTAGTTACAGAGGATCCAGAAGACCTACTAACTGCACCCTGAAGAGGCGCCTGAGCAAAAGCAAAACCCAACAGTAAAAGAGAACTAGAAAAGGCAAACCTCCATGAAGAGGATGAAAAGGAACAAATTATTCAAGAATTCACCAAAGAAGTAACCAAGCAGGTGAGAAAACAAGTTAAACTGGACACACCAAAAAACATGTTTTCAAAAACTTGATACTCCCGAAGTCGACATGGAGGAGACAATGCCATGCAATGCGCAAATAAAAACATTTACTGGAAAGATCAACAGCTACTCCCCAACCTTCAAAGAGTGGCTACAGTTGTTTGAGTTTACCATGAAAGAATGGAAAGTGAGCCAAGAAGCCACAGCAGTGAGACCAATCTGGAGCAGCATACCAGCACTACCTGATACTTGATGCTGAAACAAAAAACAACTATAAAACTCTTACTGGAGATTTCATTGAATACTACAGAAATGAAAGTTTTAAAAACCAGTATAGACTCAACAATGCAACAAAAATGAAAAAATTCGACGATATTCATAACTATATGTTGCAAGTCCAGTGACTCCTCACACTTAGCTCAAGGGGAGGACACTACTAGAAATACGACCTCTTCTCACACATTACAAAAGGACTCCCAGAAAAAATCAAACAATTCAAGATAAAATATGACATAGATGATAGTCTAGAGAAAATGATAAGGAAGGTGGTCAACATTCAGGTCATACTAGAAAACAATTCTAGAATCTATGAGAAGGCCACATGGTACAGACAAATGCCCACCACAACAAACTGGAAGCCAAAAGAATAAACTTTGCCAAAAACGAATAAACCCAGCAAAACCAGAAAGGGAGAGAAGGTGATAAAAATCAAAATGAAAAAAAGACAAATCAAAAAACTAAAAGAAAAAAATATCCATTGCTTTAACTACAGCCTAAAAGGCCATAGAAAATACAAGTGCAAGAAACAGATCAATATATTAGAGGATAGCAATGCATACTATGATGATGAAGACTTGTTTGAATCTGAAGATGAGATAATCTCAGAAATCAAAGACGAAGAAATGACTGAAGAGTTGGAAAACTATTAGGAGCACTGTCTTGAAAAAACCAAGCACCACTATTGATACTAATGGATATCAGAAATGTAAACACAATCACAGTTGTGATAAATGGAATGATGGTGAAAGCAACTATTGATACAGGTGCAGTCAAATCAATAATAATGGATGAGTGCACAATGAAACTTGGATTTAATTGAAACAACTTAAAAAAATCACTAAACAGAATAATCAATGCCTCAGGCAAGTACATTGATACTCAGGGAAAGAACTACAATACGAATATCCAACAACACATTTGAGCAAGACTTAATAGTTGTCAACACCCACAACAATCTACTACCCTGCAAAGTCATATTGGGAGACAACTTCTTATCTAAAAACAAATGCATCATCAACTATGGCAACAAAACAATGAAGGTAGAAGAAGAAATCAAAATCCAAGAAGAAGAAGAAAACCAAACATTACTATTCAAACTTACAGAAGATATAAAACTACAGCCATACCACAGGAAAATGCATACAATTAAAACAGAAGAAAAAATCACAGCAGAAGTCATGCTATATGAACAAACTGGAATTAACACAAAACGAATCACAATGCCCTCATGCGTATGCTCAATAAAATATGGAGAGGGAAAAATCCTGATACTAAATGCAACAAACAGAAATGTAAACATGAATCAATCAAAAGTTAAAATCTATGCACAATACATCACATCAAGCATCAGAAGTATTTAATAACCCTTTGAAAACAACAATGGAGTAAGTAATCTGCAATGCCAACAACAGGTGCACAGATGAACATGCAAAGTAATCCACACCACTGACTAAAGGGCATGTGGATGAACACCATTGGAACAAGTAATCTTCACAGCCAACTAAAGGGCATGGGGATGAACACCAAAGAGGAAAAACAAATACCTGAAATAAAGGAAGAAAACTACAAACACCTACAAAAAGATGAGAGAGAAAAACTGCAACAATTACTAGAAAAACACAGCAAAATATTTAACCAGGGCGAGATCAGCATAGGACAGGCAATCAGAGAAACCCACAAAATCATGACAAAAACAGACAAACCAATAAAACTGCCAGCCCAAGGAGTACTAGAACAACTGAAAGACGAATACAACAAAATCTTAAATGAACTCATAGACAACAAAATAATACGTCCAAGGGAAAATCCTTACACAGCTCTGACAGTGTTTGTGAAACAGGGAACAAAGCACAGACTGTGCATAGACTTCTGAAAACTTAATAAAGTAACGAAAAATGACTCATATCCACTACCAAGAATTGAAGACATGCTCTATGAAGCAAGCAAACATAAATATTTCACTGTAATAGACCTCTGCAAAACGTACTGGCAGGTACAAGTGGAACCAAAAGACATAGAGAAAACAGCATTCATAATGCTTTACGGACCTACATGGCGTTTGGGCTATGCAACGCCCCAGCCACATTCCAATGATACAAAATGAAAGTTTTTAAAATTAAACAACATAACATAGAAGAGGGAATAAATGCCTACATTGACAATATAATAACCAGTGACACAGTAGAAGAACACCTAAATAAACTAGACAGAACATTAAAAATACTCAAAGAAGCCAGACTCAGGATAAATAGAAACAAGTGTGATATCCCAAAACAAAAGGTAATATTCCTGGGAAGGATAATTTCAAAAGGCAAAAGAAGCATGAAGAACAACACATGAGAAATGATAAAGAAAATTGAAAAACCAAACAACAGGAAGGACCTACAAAGGATCATGGGGTTTTTTAACTACTATGGCACATTACACCCAACATAGCCGAGAAAACAGCAAAAATGATAAACTTAATGAAAAAGTCAGTCCCCTTTGAACGGACTTGGGAACAACAAGAGGAACTAGACAACATAAAAAATGAACTCTCAAAATTGCCATCACTAAACACAGCAGACTATTCCAAAGAATTTATCTTAGCCTGCGATGCCAGCAAGGTGGCTAAAGGAGCAAATCTCTGACAAATGAAAAATGGAAAAGAACTATCAATACAATTGTTCAGCCAAAAACTTAAACCCAGCAAAGAACACTATGGCTCTACAAAATTAGAAATGCTGGCACTAATTGAAAGCATACAAAAGTTCAAGCACTTACTAATAGGAAAACAATTCAGAGTAAAAACCAACAACAGCAGACTCACATGGCTAAAAAAATTCTCAGGGGACAAATCATCAATCATATCATGATGGATTGAATACTGAAATGAGTTCACATTCACCATAGAACATAGAAAAGGAAAACTCCATAGTAATGCGGATTTTTGGACATCACTCCTACAATATCAAAGAGACCTCGAAAAAGGAAATGGACAGAAAATAGAATTCCAATTCCTCCCACATAATGAATATGAACAACTTCCTGAAATTAATGTCGACAAAAAAGAAATAGCAATAACACCCATCATGCTAAAAAAAGAGATCACAGAAAACAAAATCATAGAAAAACAAAATGAAGACATTGTACTAAAGGAAATAAGAGCAAAAATAAAAAACGAGGAAACCAAACTGTCCGAAACAGTGAAAAACTACTATGGAAGATACAACTGGAAATTAAACAAAAATGACCTCCTATATGTAACCAGAAAAACTAACAAAATAGTGATACCAGAGTACTACAAAAGAGACATAGTAAGAAGAAT
Organism: Hofstenia miamia; assembly: GCA_900660155.1. Taxonomy (NCBI): domain Eukaryota; kingdom Metazoa; phylum Xenacoelomorpha; order Acoela; family Hofsteniidae; genus Hofstenia; species Hofstenia miamia. The sequence goes on along the minus strand of CABFPE010000132.1, from coordinate 1,372,654 downwards.
TCATGAAAGAGGACACTTGGGAATAATACAAACGGAAATGACATTCAATTCCAAGTACATCACAATTGCCATAAGAAAAATAACTGAAGATATCATAAACAAGTGCACCACAACAAAAAAATAATACACATAGACATAGAGATGCTATATGTACTTGTCATAATAGACAACTTCATGCAATATGCAAGAATAGTACCAATGAAAAACACAACTGCTGAAAATACTGCAAACATAATCCTAAAAGAGTGGATCCTAAAAATAGGCCCTATGGAGAAGATTATCACAGATAAAGGCCCACAATTTGAAAGTGCACTATTCCAAGAGCTAACAAAACCACAGCTTACCCCTCCCAAGCAAACAGCACAGCTGAAAGACTCAATAGAACACTAATAAAATTAATTAGAGTAGCAACATCAAGAATAGGTGGGAATAAATTGAGGGAAGTAATATAAATGACAGAATCTTCTACAATACTTCTGTACATTCAACCACAAGAATCACTCCTTGGCAATGTACAGAAGAGAAGCAGCAACACCACTATCCATGCAATTTGCCAGATACTCTGACAAAATGGACAAAAAGTTCATAAAACAACTAAAAGACAAAATAACAGCTATCCATGAAACCATGTGTCACAACATAAAGAAATCCACAATGAGACAACAAAGGAACAATAACAAAAAAACTTACGGACACACACAAAGTAGGGGACAAAGTGTATGCATTTACACCTATAAAAGTCACTGACACTAATCAAGTAAGGAAACTAAAAACAGTATGATCAGGTCCATATATACCTTGGTTCAAAAAAAGTGGCCGCTGAAATAATAGATTTTTCTAAGCATTGAGCAAACAAAATAATATAAGAAAATATGAGTCTGTTGCGTCTTTTTCTTGCCTATTCAGTCCCAGTCCATTTCTCCACAAATTTTCCTTCGTTTTCAAGACACTGGCCCAAACGCGTCGGGATAGAACTCATCAAATTTTTTCTTACCGCTGGCAAAATTACATGTTGAGATTTCAGAGCTCGGAAAACTGTGGATTTACTGACGGATGTCCCAGCTTACTCGTTATAAGGATCACAGACATTTTGAGTTGATGCCGACGGACATTTAAGCGCAATTTGACATAAGCGTTTTTTCTCATTGCCAGAAATTTGGAGAGGTCAGCCGCTTCCTTTCTTTCTTTCCAAGGTTCCCCTTTCTTCCAAGATTTTCATGTTACGTCGGAAACTACGAGGTGGCATTTTCACCCGTTTCAACAGATATTCAGGGTTGGTGGAGTTGTTGACATAGAGAATTTCAAGTAAATTGCATTTCAAAATTTTGTGTTGAAGAATGATGTGTAGGATTTTCACCAGCTAAGTACCTGTCAATTGATTCACACGGCGACAAAGTCTGTTCAACGTGCTAACTTTTTTATTTTTGCCACATTTCGCCAAAATTTGCCGCTTTCGAGCTATACGCATTTTTCAAAAATATTGCCGCGGCCATTTTTTTTGAACCAAGGTATACAATCAAAACGGTACTAAACAATAACAAATACCTCTTAAATATTGACAGGACCCTACACTTTCAAAACCTCAAAAGAGTGATAACAGACATTGAGGGACTAACCCTAGACAACAAGGCGGAATTCAAACTACTACAAAATCAAAACAAAAGCACATATGATATGGACGAATTAGACAGCCTGCCAGAGGAGGAATTTGAAGAGGAATTCTGACACAGCATTAGTGATGAAAACATACAACCAAGAATTATGCCTTAGAGGGCAGCAAAACAAAACATTAATTATAACCCTGAAACATGGGACTTAGATCTAATAACTCAGTTTAGGAATCTCAAACAGCAGAATGAGTGATTAATCACTGAAGAGAAAAGCAATGCAGTGTGAATCAAACAAATCAATATCAAAAAAGACAATCTAACAATCATAGACATGATAAAAAACAAAGAATACACATTGAAACTAGAAAAGCAACTACAACAAACACTGCACATAGCAGAAACAACAGGAACATAGATAGTCATAGTAACCATCACTACAGAAGAAGAAATATCACAATTTCTAAGAAACATGTGTATGCAAGTACAAAATGTCTTCCCCAAAGAACGTGAACTGGATGAAACTGCAGTATCACAACTAATAAAATTCGATCTACAACTTGACTACTGGACAGAAATCTACAGACTAATGGTAGAACCATGGATTGCCATCAAACTGTATCAACAGGCCAAAACATATGAAATGACGTCAGACACATCAAACCTAGAAAAAATCACACACCTACCCATAAAGTGTAGTCTGAACCAAAGACAAGAGCATCTAAAACAGATACAAGAAACATGGAAAGAAATGAAGATAACAAAAACAACAGAGGAATAATGGCTGATACACATCAAAGCACCAGCACAGAAATATAACAAATGCGTTGAAGCAACACTCCCTGAAATAAATAAAGCATATGAACTCAACAAGAAAAAAGATTTCAAACGATACATGTTTAAAGAACTCAATGCACCAGAGGTACAATTCAGGACAACAATATGGCTACTAGCCATCTATCTAACCAAAGACAAAAATCTCAAATTACCAATATCAAGACGAATATGAATGCAATTAATAAAACAAAAATACTACAAAATCATTTTCTCACCAATCAACACAATGACGAAAAACTTGCTACTAAGAGGGCTTACAGAAAAACTAGCATCCCCCAAAACACAAGAAAAACCAATGAAAAAAAGTGGAGAAACATAGTAAGGATCCTCACGAAACAAAATCCAATGTGCAAAATAATGATGGTAACAATAGCAAACAAAACCGGCATCTGTGCCAATGAAATATCACTATTTGAGGAGCCAACAAGAAAATCTGTCTGGGGGGCACCTCAGAAATGAAACTCCTACAAATGGAAGAACAACCATGGCTAACCACCTGCAAACTAATCAAAAGAAAAATGAGCAACACAACAGAAATAATACAGAAGATACAAGCAAAGAACATAGAAGAGATAACAGCATGCAAAACAGAAAGGTTTAAACACCAAAATGCTCATTCACCAAAATCATAAAAAAGCAGAAGAAATGTCCAAAGCCAGAATCAGCAAACCAGTAGAAGTCCTCAAATCATTACAAAAACACAAACAGAGATAATGCTGGAAGATGAGTTGCTAACATCAACAAACATAATATTGTCACCAAAAACCCAAGAAAGAATAGACATAAGAAACATGGAGAAATGGGGAAACCTCAGCCTGGCCAGCAACATTGAATGGATCAACACAGAGGACAAACAGTACTTACATGTTAGTAGAAATAAAAATCACTAAAGAACATGAAACCAAAATAAGAAATCAGAACTACCAAACAACAAAAGAAAACCACATGGTAGCAATGATGAAAATCATGTTCACTGAGGCATTCACCAAAACAGAGATCAATGAACTATCTGGCAACCATTGGAATGGCAACAGCACTGATAACAACCAGCAGCTACAGCATTATCAAAGAGAATGTAGAGACAAAAATATTAAAATGCATGCTGCCACAAACAATCTCAATCCTGATGCTACTACCCAGATGGCAGTTACCCAAAGATAGAAAAGTTGCAAAGGGTTACCTCCACAAGTTTAAAACTTACACCAACACAGAAAAAAAGCAAAAAAATTCAAAAAATCACGTCAGATGTTTACAAGAAGATGAAAGCAAAAATGTTAGCTGAAAACAACAAAGAAAGAATATATATAGAAGGACAGATAACCCCCTACGACCTCTATATGGAAGGCGAACCCATCTACAAACAACTTAACAAAATGCGAGAAGAAATAGACAAAAGATCTCTTAAAACTGTAATGCTATTTTCAGGAGTAAATGACCTCATATGGCTAGACATGTGGAACAAAGAATACAGATTTTACAACGTCTCAAAACATATAGAAATAATCACAATGATAAGAATGGACAAAAACAACCCCAATGAAATAAGCAAAGAAGACATACAAAACAACATCAGCTTCTTCTATAAAGACGTCAAAAATACTAAAAGCCTACTACCTGTATTCAAATTCTTCTATCCAGAGAGTAGATTAAAAGAAGAACTAGCACATACAAGCCAGGCAGTTGCACTCATGACGCCAATGATCAGCCTAAAAGGTCTTCAACTATATAAAAAATACTACCCACTCTTTACAAGGAAAATCAACAAACTCAGACAAATCACATTGATCACAGACTCACTCCTTACAACAAGTACTAACAGATATGCAGACACAGTCGCCACAGAGAAGGAAGCAGTACTAAAACTAACAAGACAAACAGAATTCGCGGAAATCACCTGGGAAGACGGCAAAGTAGAAACACTAATGAAACGAGCAGATACCTTAGTTCACGGAGAGAGGGCAACACTAAAACCAACGCAAGCTGAGGGAGGCATGTAGCATAATCCTACTAAATGAATTAATTCGCAACAAAGAAGAAAGAAAAAAACTACCTAAAACTCTAATTAGAAACTCAAGCCAATTTATTAGAATTAGCATTTAATG
>CABFPE010000132.1:1334641-1348474 GCA_900660155.1 Hofstenia miamia | reverse complement strand
AAAGCAATACCAAAAAAATTCTAATATCAAAATTAAAGTAGGAGATAATGAAATTAAGCAAAGTAATTCTATTAATTATCTTGGTGTAGTAATTGATAGAGATTTACGTTTTACTGAATTTTTTTCATCAAAATGTAGGAAAATGGCCTCTGGTATTAAATATTTATATCATTTGCGCAATGTAGGGCAGTCTTTTCAATCACAAATGCTTAACTCTTTTGTGCTAAGTAACTTTAACTATTGTTGTTTTTTATTCCAAAATATCACATCAAATAATCGATCATCACTAGCAAAAATAATCAATTGGGCAATAAGAACTCTGAATTATATCGATAAGCATAAATCAGTGAGCACTTTTATAAAAGGTGGCAATGTTCTTGCACCATTGTACTTTATCGAATATCAAACTCTTTGTATGATACACAAGTATGTACACAATTCAAAATCTACGCACTTTTTAAGCAATTATATCAAAACCAATGATAGAAACCACAATTTGCATAGTAGTATTAATCGTCATTTTCATTTAAAGCTTCTAGATTATGGAATGACTTAAATCTCGAAATAAAAAAGGAACAAAATTATTAGGGATATGACATTGCAAAAATGCTAATTGTTCTGCGAATAATGTTCAGATCAGACTGCTTTTATTCTCTTCTAAGCTTTATTTTACATCTTGAAAGTGCTTTTCAAGTTATTTTTAGCAAATCCAAGAGCTGATTTTGCTAAGATCAGCTGGGAAATTACAATAAAATATTAAGCGCCCTTATAATAGGCCCTTAGTTATATTTAGCGCCATTATAATAGTTCAATTTAGTTTGTATTCAGCGCCCTTATACATGTAATAGTTCATTTTGCTAAAACTTGGAAGCCGCTGTCTCCTAAACTAAGGCCCTATCTTTCTCAAACGTAAGGCATCATTGAAACATTGCATAGCGAAGCTCCACACCAAGTTTCATTGAAATCAAATAAAAACTGAGGCCAATAAACGAAAATGGCGCTAAATACTATGGGAGAGGGCACGGAATGCACGAAAATCCCCAAAAATCAGTTATTCAGCGCCATTATAATAATAATAATAATAATAATAATAATAATAATAATGGTTAGTATTGTGGACGCTTAAGGCCAATGGAGTTTCACGTAAATATCTTGAGTTTCTAGAGAGGGAAATGGGAAAGTGGCAAACTGAGATAGACGAGCACAGGTTGAGGTTTAGCCGGCGCATATTTCAGGGAGACAGCTTAGCACCACTACTGTTTGTAGTTAGCTTAATCCCCATCACAGAAAAGTTAAAGGAGACATGTATAGGATATAAGTTGGAGAAGAATGGTAGAGCAGTGAGTCATCTGTGGTACATGGACGACCTGAAGATGTATGCTAGTTCAAGGAAGATGTTGCAGAAGCAAGTGGAGACATTGGAGAAGGCAAGCAGAGATTCAGGGTTGGAGTTTGGATTAGGAAAGTGTGCAGCAGTGACAATGACTAGAGGCAAGTGTGTGGATGGGGAGGGCTTGAGGACAAGCAGTGGGGATAAGATTGAGGAAGTCAAGGAGGGGTACAAGTACTTAGGAGTAATAGAGAAGGACAGAACAGATCACATGGAAATGAAGATGAGGCTAAGGAAAGAGTACAAGAGGAGAGTAAGGAAGGTACTACAGAAGTCAGCATTGAATGGGCAGAACAGCATAAAGGCAATTAATACGTGGGCGATACCAGTGTTGAGATATTCAGCAGGAATAGTTAGGTGGAACAAGAATGAACTGAGGGAATTAGACAGGGAGACAAGGAAGATACTAGCAGCAGAGAGAGCATTCAACCTAAATAGAGATGTAGATAGGCTGTACAATGTACAGTGTACATGGCAAGGCATAAGGGAGGGAAAGGGCTGCTAAGTGTGGAGGAAACTGTAGAAGCAGAAGCACTAGGGCTAAGGGAACTGGTGAGTTCCCCCAGCTGAGAGGAATACCAGCATGAAGCTGTGAGAAATAAGAATAATAATAATAATAATAATAATGGGCCCTAGTGGCCAAGGGGTAAAGGGCTAGACTGGGAACGCGAGGACCCAAAATTGAACTAAAGAAAAATAATGAGGAAATAAAACAAAGGAATCAATAAACTATTTAGGTGTTAAGATAGATAAGGAACTAAAATTTGAACAGTTTCTTTTTAGTAAGATTAAAAAATGACTGCCGGCATTAGATATCTTTTATCATTCACGCAATGAAATATCTACCTATTATCATAAACAACTGATACATGCTTTCTGTTTGTCTCATTTTCAAGACTGTTCTTTTTTTTTAACTAACCTAAATTCGAAACATCGCACACTTCTATCAAAGACATTAAAATGGTCTTTAAAATCTCTTAACTTTGAACAAAAGAATGACTAAACATCAGTATATCGTAATAAATATAAAATATTATCTCCGTTCTATCAAATTCATCTGCATATGCTATCTATCTTATTTAAATCCAAATCTCTACAACATCTCTCCTTTTCCTCAATGACTATATTAAATTAAATGAGCGATTGCGAAAATTTTTGTGCTTAGATAAAAATTCTAATTGCTTTCATCACATATCAATTAAATTGTGGAATAATTTAGATTATGAAACGCGACTAGAAAAAGACTATAAAATTTTAGAAAAAAATTGGAAAAAATTTCTTCTAATAAAACAATATAAATTATAGGGGACACTTCATGCATTCGAAACATACATCCAACATTGAGCACCTACACAGACATTGATTATTATATTATTATAGTTTTTTGTGAATAGATCACATAGGTTTTGTTCAGGCATGCCCCTGTACACAAAAAAAGTCAGAGTTCTTCACGACCTAGATGCAATCATTATTTTAGATTTTTGATATCTTTATTAGTTCGTAAGTTCAGGACACTTAGAAATTTGGATGAAACTATTAATGTTTAAATCATAGGGATATTTTATTCCAGTAATCATTTTCCTAATTACCTAAAAACATTTATTTTCTAATTTAAGACCTAAAATATTGACATTCAATTAATTTTAGTCATTTTCTAAGATTCATTTAGGCTATAGAAGTCGATAAATAAGTTATTTAAATTTGATTTAATATTTTCACTAGTGGAGAATATTGCATCCATTATTCCATTCTTAGACCTAAATCCAAGTAGCTTGATACAATATTTTTATCATTTTTATAATTTGTTTAGCTAAGAGCTTCTCAAAGTTATTATCAAAATTGATGTGTAATGCTGACAGGGACAATTTTTTTTCAATCTGTAAAGAAGTGAGATTTCTGAATTTTTTAAATAGCAGGAATTTATTCTCAATAATATATTGAATATAATGTACAAGAAAATAGTGTCCAAATACTTCAACTACATGTTTTATTTAATGAATTTATCCACAAAATTTATTGCAAGTTTCACATCATAGAAATATGATAAGCTAAAGTTCACAAATAATTTTTCTTTTCTATTCATATTTTCAAGCTTAAAATTAAACTTACCTATTTTTTCAAAAGTATTGAAAATACGTGCAATACTGTTTAGTCTTATATATCTTAATATCGTATTGAATGATTCTCATTACAATGCTTTTGTTATTGTCCTTGTCTTCCTGACAAACATTATTGAAAAGCAAAATATTCCTTGCTTCTGAAAACAAATTTCCCTCAGAATTTTCATATATACAGAAATGGATTGTCGAAAGCATTGCAAACCTGGCAGAATACTAGGCTCAAGCTCAAACACTCCGCAAGCTGATAGGCACAAACGCAAGTAAATTTTCTTGTAGCATCAATGATTGCTGATGTCCACAAATTCTACGTCTCTGAACATTTTCTGGGAAAAGAACGCTGAATTTTTTTCGAAAATTCTCAAGTGTAACCAATTTGACTACAAAATACAACTATGCTTTTATAAATAATTACTAAGAAATTCTCTTACGTTATTCCAGCTGATTATTACTTGCTGCAATTTCATAAGAAAGATCACATCCAATCACTGCGTAGTATTTACTTTATAATAACTTAACTCAGAAATATAATTCATTGCTTGGATGGGAACTGAAAATATCACTCTGCTTCCACTGGAACAGCAACCACGTTTTATTCAAGCAAACTATCTCAATATTTTGAATGGCGGTATAGGTATAATTGGCATGACATTCAACTTCTTCACGTTCATGACTTGCCTTAAGTTAGATAATCAATCCAAAACAACTTTCACAACAATTATACAGTTTTTGGCATTCTGGGATGGTCTGTCTTGTGTTTGTTTAGGTATCAGAACTGGCATAGTACGTCCAATGGGTATGTAATAGAAACGCAATTTAGTAATTTGGTAATTTTCCGAAAATGTTTAAAAAGCAATATTTTCTATGAACATTAAAATTACATTCGTTGGGTTGCAAACAAGAAGATATTATTTAAGAAAATTGTAATTTTAATAAATCTTTGTTTCAAAAATAAATTAGGGTTGCATTTGAAATTGAATTTTTTCTTCGCATGTTTAAAAATAATGGACAATATTGGAGTGTTTTAGAGATTGGCTAACTTAGAACAGAACTTTTACAACGTAATTAGGTTCACAAAAAAGATGCAATGGTGCAACTTTATTCCAACGCATTTTAAAAATATAAATTTCTCCAACTACATTGTGAACATTTAAATTGCCCTGAAAGTCGCGAACAATGTTTTAAGTGTGCAGCTACATTAGGTTTTTTTTCCTGTGTTTGTCACTGCATGGATTCTAACTTTACTTTAAATTTGGCTAGCGAAAATAATATAAAAGAAAAGCAGAAAAATTGCAGCATTTTAATGTTTTAATTTTAATAATAAAATGTTTTCGTCAAATGTAGCCAATGCAAGTCTGAAAAAAGTTGAATTAGATTTAAGACGCAAAGTTTCACATTTTAAATAATAATATATTTGTTTTTGATTTTATTGTCTGTTCGTCTAGGGAATTCAGTTTAATTTGTAAAAAATAATGAAACAGTTTTCTTGTATTGGATTAAAGACTCGTTTTTTCTTCATTCGTTTTCACTTATTTTTGTAAATTTTCCTTATAGTTCTCCTTCACAACCTCATTAGAGTTGTAATTGTCATCATTGTTTGAAATGCTTTAATTTGGTAGTCAAATGAATTTGCAAATGCACATGATTGTTTTTTAACCGAAATTTTATAGCATTTTACTAGTTTAGTATCGAACAGAGTAGACATTCAGTCATTTTCCTTGAATGTAAATAATACATTATTTTACTAGGTTTACCAATTTAGCCTATACTTCTGGGGACAATTCCAAAATATTTATTGTTAATTTATCTTAAGATCATATAATGCAGATTATTGGAGTATATAGTGGGAACTACTCGTAGATGATTGCATTTAGGAATTAATCTTCAGCACATGAATGATATTCTCTGCAAATCTGTTTGGGTAATAATAACTTGCGCGTATATAGAGTCAATTGCTCATGTAGTTCTGCTAACAGGCGAGAGAATGTTTTGTCTCAAGTTCCCTATTGTTTACAGACAACATGGTACCACAAGAAATGCATACAAAGCTTGTCTACTGGTATCCCTATTTTTATTCATCGCTTCTTTGCCCCATGCATATTATTATTTTGTCACAAATGGAATCTGTAGAGCCGATATTGAACGTCCTTTGTATGATGTGTATTATTTTTCTTATCATTATACACTAAAATTCGTCATTCCATCTGTTATTGTAGTCTTTGGAAATATCTATATCGTTTATGCATTGTTTCAATGGAAGCATACTCGTAAAAACACTGGATCAGAATACAGTACTGCTATGCTTCTTCTAGTGATTTCAACTATTTTCCTAATAGGGACAGCTGGGGCTGGAATTACTACAGTTCAGACTTCATACATGAAAGTCGATTCAACAGAAGATATTGCGCAACTCTACTTTCGGTATGGAATCACAAATCATTTTTGTTTAATTAACAATTCCTTTAATTTCTTATTTTATATTGTAGCAACGAAAGCATTTCGGCAAACCTTTTTCAAATTTATTTTGTGCAGTAAATAGTGCCGATATATCATATTGATTCCCTAGCTGTTTATCAAATTAAGCACATAGTAATTTATTGTATATTGCTATTTCCCTGCTTGCATTTATATCAATAAACCATGTAGCAAAAAGTCTATATGAATTAACCAAAAATATACCGTATGATGTTATTCTGAAAAATTAAATATATCTCTAGCCAATAATATTATTAAGGTAAATTTCAATATAAACATAGTGATGATTCACTCAGCATTAACATCGACTGTGGAAATGTAATGCAACATCTTTTCAAGGGGGGAGTAGGAACGAAATTATCTTGATTCATATTATCATCATATATTTTTCATTCATTGGCTCATTAGAACATCTTACTATTTGATTTTTTTGATAAGATTAAACGTTGAAAAAAATTAAAATTCATAATAGGAGTTTTTTAGGTTTGATAGTAATTATATTAAAGTTAGAGATATTGATTAAAAATTGATTCAAAACAATAGCTTAATGTGCATTTATACTTCAATGTTTCGAAGAATACAAATAGACGTCAATTAGATCTCTTTGTAGAAGCAATTCAATCTTACAAAATTTTTGCATTTCACACATGTGCTAAATGGGATAGTTTTCTGCTTCGTGGCAGTGTTGATAGGTGAGAAACCTATCTCTGAAGCAGAAGGATTTTCTAGAATTTGCTATTTCTCTCTTCAATATTAGTTATTCAATTCAACCCACATTCTACTAGAAATATTTCAAGTATGAAGTGGTTTCGAAAAAATTTTTTTAGTGCTTTAAGTCACGACCGATTCAGATATTTAGAAAAAAATTTTTTCGCGAGATAGAAAACTGTCTCATCTCACATTTATATCTTTTCAGCACTCCTGCACATATAAATGTATCATTTCACTATTTGTTCTCTTCAACTTACTTTTTCAAATTTTTATCGTATCTTATATATATTTATATTCAATTTACTTTTTAAAATTTTAAGCGTTTCTTATATATATATATATATATATATCTGCGTACGCCCCTGTATATATATATATATATATACTTGTTCAATTAGTTTTATTCATTATATATATTTGCTCTTTTTGATGTAGTTTGGATATTTATTTAAAAAGTGTGTTTCATTGTTACATTTACATATATTTATAAGGCGAATGATAGTTTTAATGGGTGTTGGCATGGATTTCTATAACATTCTACTAACTGGATGCGAACTTGTTTGCCCAGATTATGCCATTTCAGTAATTACGCCAATCTTTGCCAAATCAGTGCTTAAAGCGACTAGAGCGTAAACAAATTAATAACTGTTTATATTCGCTAATGGTTATGTCATTATTGAAATGACTTAATATGGGAAAATACGTTTGCATCCAGTTAGAGCTATAGAAAATTGATGTTGTGTAAATTTATTAATCAGCTTCATGCTTTAATAAATTAAGCATTGTATGAGTAGACCATCAGTTTTTTATGTTCAATTCTAATGCTATCCAATAACATACAAGAATATCTATATTTACTTAGAAAAATACCTTTCCTTTAGTAAACTTCTTTATTTGCCTTAGATATTGAATACCTATTTCCATTTCTTACATTCTTAATGAACTTATTGAGATTGAATTTGGTATATACTAATAAATCATAAAAACAATAATATTTATTTAAGTTTTTTGTGTGAGATTGGGTATCATTTGGTGCCAAATCGATGAACTGTTCGCTATCCATATTTGTTGTTAATTTGATTTGCAGGCTTGCCGTTGTGTGCTATATGGAATTTTAATTTTGTTGGATAAGGCATAAAAATCCAGTGTCACAAAACTAGCAATTTTGATTTATCACAAAATAATTCTTATTGTTTTTATTATATTTATATTATCAAACTTTCGTACAGACCCTGTTATTTATGTAATGCAAATAAAGTAAAATCGCATTAGTTAGGTATGAATGTAATCTTAAAATATGACTTAAAATATAGGTTTAAAATACAATTTGTATATTTTTTGAAGAATTATTTATATTTATGTAAAGATTTTAGAAATAATGTCTGAATTCGACCAGAAAATTTTTGCAAATTTACAAATAAGTTAAATTTTCCACTATAGTTGTATTTGTTCTATTCCTTTAAAAAATATCAATCATTTCTTGCAGTGTTCAATTTTCATAAACTCTGTAGTTCTTAATTAACAAAAATTTCTAAAATCTGGAAGCAAAGCAAAAATCCTCTCAGTTGCTTCCTTAGGTGAAGTTAACTCTAACCTAGAAGTGGAAGTGGTCTAGGTCGGACCGCGGTTTGGTCCGCTCCTGTCGGTTGGAGATTCTCCTATGATTATATGCAAAGTTCACTAATTTATCATTCTAATTTACATTTCAATGCAATTTATTTCCAAGTTTATGTGTATGAAACTATACTTTACATGTTAAAAATTATATCGAAATAAATTGCAGTAAAGAAAATGCCAAGTCATTCAATATATTAATAAACTCTTAAACCAAGTCATTCATTGCTTTTTACATAATCTAATTCTTTAACACATACCTCAGAAACAGAATTTTTTTTTCTATAAACATATAGCAATTTTGAAAGCAGTAAGATTCTCCCAAGTACATAAAGAATTAGGTTAGCATTCATGCTGGTAACAGCAAAGATTCCAATAAAATTGTGTGAAAAAAGATTTATCATACTTTAGGGCATGTTTTAATTTGGTAGTTTTACCACGAGAACCAGTTGGTATTTGAGAAATCCATTGAGCTAAAAAAAACAATAGGCTGCATTCGATTTTCCAACAGGAATCAATATTATTTCATCTTTTGTTAACCGTTTCCAAAAAGCACTCCAGTGTGATTAGATTATCAAGAAAATTTAAAGCACGCTATTAATAAATTTTATGAGGTGGTGAAATTTTGGCCTCTATAGTAACTGTATATTAATGATAAAGAATCGTGATTAATTTGAATCACCGATTGGTTTTTACTCTTACAAGAAATATTTTCTCAAACGTCCTTTGTTTAGGATACTTATTTCGATAACGGTTAATTGAAAATTTCATCCTCTAGGAAGAAGACATGCATAGCAATCAGATCATCTATAAACGACTACTATGTTGTTATTCATGATTTTTATGTCAATTTATTAGCAACATATTAATTACTTTTTCTTGAAAATCATATTCTGCTGATTATCAATAATTGCTCAAGTAAATGACCATAAATAGAGTTATATGTAATTAATATTTATTTGTTCTGAACAAATCGGAAACTCATAAAGGGAAAATTTTATGGTATTTTTGGTAACTAACTCCTTATATTTATAACAGAATATTGAAAATATCAAACATTTTGAAATTATAACTACAATATTCATTGTAAGAGTGTTCTCTGAAGACGAGAGTAGCCGAAAAAGGATTAACCGCTTGACGCATATTGGGTTTACAAAGACCCAACACTATTTCTTATAATTTTGAGAATAAATATATTTTTAATGAAAATTTGCAGCATATTTTGTAACTAGTTTATTATGTAAAGACATGCTGTTTACATACTTCATGGACCATCATCAAATGCACAAAATATGTCCTAAATTGTTTTGTTTCATATTTTAGCGAATAACGTAAGAACATTAAACTCCTAGCTTCATAAACTATGGAAATAAGACAAAATAATATTAAGTGCTTTTCATATTTAATTCATATGAAATTGCATTCATTTTTTTTCCTTTCTATATTTTGATAGCTTACATATTTTACATGAAAAGTTGTTTTAATGTATGTAACAATTTTTGATTTTTTGAATTTCAGCAGCTTTAGAATTGAACGCATTTAAATGCAATAAAAATAGCGATATGCTTCTTCTTAAAAAGATTTGAAATAAGAAAGTACCGGTATTTAGTGGTTCTCAAATTTTTTTTTGAATTGTCATATACATTCTGTTATAAACATATACATTTTTAATACTAAGGCACACACGATTACCCACACATTAGGAATTGTTAATATATTACTATGTTATGTTGTGTTGGGTATGTTGTGTGACGCAACATGCTTTTTGATGTTGTATTGTGTTGGTTATTGTGTGAAATAGCTCACACAAATGAAGCTTGTTGATTTGGCAAAAATTTTTTTCCCTTCTACCAATGATATCGATGGAACTAAATTTACAAGATGGCATCTTAAATGTATCTGATTACAAATTGTTATTGCTGTTTTGCAATTTAAGATTTATAAGCACCATAATAATTTTTTTACAATGCTAAGGAGCAAGCAAAGATAAAGGTGCCATCTTGATGGGAAAACTTTAATATTGTCCTGAGAAGCAACCAATACACTGAAATTGAAATATTTCGTTAATGCAAAGTGAGAGTAACTGCAAATAATTACGGAAGTCCATAGATTTCCCGGACTTGAGTATTTTAACGAAGGTCCAGTTATCAGAAAAGATCGTTGTACCTCGTGAAACTTTCCATTGCGGCAAAAGCAACGCTTGAGCTTCCTTGTAAAAGATATGCTTTCTACGATAAGCCGAAAATGAAAATTGATGTCCAATATTATCCACAATTTCAACAGACATCAGTGGTAGTGGAATGAACACTTAAGCTCACTAAATATCTACATGACACATACGATCAGAAGCCAACTGATTAGCCATATTAAGACGAGAATCATTAACTAGGCAAACACACAATGTACTATTCAATATCAAAATAACTTGAGTTGACTCGGCACAACTCGAAAAGTGTAAGTGCATAATTTTTGAGTCGAGTTGGGTCGGATACTCGACTCTACCCTACTCGAAATTTCAAGCAATGACATCTCAATTCCCTATTTTATTATCAGTCGTTTGAAATTTTTCTACACATACAGCTTTTATAGAACCAGAGACATGGACTGGAGGCGAATGCCTCCAAATTGTACTGTAGTAGTTTCTGGTAAAGCCACATTATCAAGCCTGTGATATACCCCATTGCTGAAACTCTTAGCCAATAATTCGAATTAAATTCCAGTTATCTTTGTTCATGTTAAGTTTTATTCCTTATTATATGGCATAGTTAGAGATTCCGTGTCTAATTTTTCAATGTCTAAATGTTTGGTTACTTGAAGCGTAAATGCTATGCACAGCTTAGTTGGGTAAAGCCTTAACTGCAATGTTAATGATCCCAAATATAATTCATAGACTTTCCTTCAAATATGATTTATGTTAATACATGGTAATCTTCATGTCAATTTAGTTTACCGAAGAAAATTTTCCACTGCACAATTGCGTTTTCATGTTTAAAAATCTTAATAGCAGTAGAAAATGCACATTTAAATTTGCAATATTTATAGAAATAAACTTGGAAATTTCAACTGTAACTTTCCTAGAAATTCTTAGATAAATTATATCTCAATATAGCTTGGTATATATATATATATATATATAGTGGAAGTCATAAAGAATTCCATTCAATGGTGAAAGTAAACACGATTTAGTAGTTGTTAATTACCATTGATTTTCTTGCAGGCATCATAATTCTCCTCTGTTCTCACTGTGTACACTAACTGTTTTAGATGCCCCTAAAAGTATTAATCCATTGTGTTAAGATCAGATGATCAAGGGAACCATTCGATAGTTCNATATATATATATATATATATATATATATATACACTTAGATTAGCGTGCTTAAACGTTAAATTCATGTTCAATAATAATGTATTTGAGCAAATTGACGGAATGGCAATGGGTTCACCGTTGGGTTCAAAAATGGCTGCATTAACCATGATCTTGATTGAATGTAAGTTTGAATCATTAAGCAATCCAAAGCCATTAATATACTTAAAGTACGTCGCCAACATTTTTACATTATTTAAAAACGAGTCAGAAATTGACAGTTTTAAAAAATATCTTAAAATCAAGTAGAAGAACTAATATTTACAGTCGAAATAGAAAAAGATCAAACTTTAAATTTCTTGGATGTATCAATTATTAAAACAAAGATCATTTGAAACAAAGCTGTATGTAAAACCAACTAATATTCCCTATCAAGCACAATGTGATATAAAACATAAAAGAAATACAATTAAATGTTTAATCGAAAGAGCAAACCAAGCATCTTCAAATTATAACAACTTGAAGCAAAATTAACCACCTTTATACGATTTTAGAAAATAATGGATATCCTCACAGATTAATTAAGAGACATGTAGATGAGGTAATATTATTAAGGAATATAAATACCAACCAAGCTGAATTAAATGAAGAAACGAAATTTAAAGCAAGTATATTGGAAATTTCCATTCATTAATGACAAAGTAAAAGTGTTCCAATCAAGAATATAGAAGTTAAATTTAAAGTTAAGTAAATCGAGAATAACACCAACATTAACATCATTACAAAGTCAAAATATTTTAACAAACAAAGATCCTGAAGCAAAATTGCTGTTTTCTTCACTTGTTTACAAATATGCTTGTGAAGATTGTCAACAGTCTTAAATCGGAGAGACACTAAGACATTTTGCTACAAGACTTTATGTACATCTATCAGGACATCTAAATTCAGAAATTCACCAACATCTAATTAAGAAAGAAAATTTTGAAATATTACTTGATGATGATGCAACAAACTACGAGACATTAGTTGAAGGTGTAATTTGTATAAAGTGAACACAGTCTTCCACAGGGCTGTCAATTGATCTAATATTTTGGATCTATGTCCTGGTCCGGGGAACAAAGTGTTCCTTATTCTTAACCCAATAGGCGCAATTAAATTGACATTTCCAACAGACCTGATTGACCCTGTGCTTCAATAAACCAATTAAGGGCATCCAAAATAATGCTATGCAAATGGATACTGTCAATTTACAATTGAAGCAATCAATGCATTTATTGCCTTTTTGTTATGCAAGAGGGTTCACAAGTGTTCAAAACATCCTCTTGAATAGCTTAGCAGGGCAAAAATAAAAAGAAGAACGACTGAAGGACTTGTTGCTTTTGCTATAAAAGAACTTTAGCAATTGTGGAAAATTATTTTTGATCAGTCTTTATAAAGAAACATCTTACATCAGATTGCCACTCGACAATGACTTCTCCTCACTCTCTTTCCAATGAATTTAAAACAGCATGACGTTGAATTTTCTATATTTGCATGTAAAGATAATTTCACCATGGTCTTTTCACCAAAGTTACCAAAAGTGGTACTCTTGATGTCCACTTTCTACCACTACGCTGCTTTTGTAAATGGAAAACACCAGATTTTACAGTATTATAATATAATGAAATTGGGTTAGATGTATTGGGACTCGTTTTGTGAATTTACTCCTGTTACCAGAGTCTAAATATTTGGCTGATAGCATCACTTGCAACATCATAGTTATCAAAAACATAATACTTTCATCATTTTCAATGAATGAAAATAATTTAGAGCTCCTCATGGTAGTTTCTTATTAATCTACTCCAAGTACTGTGGTTTGATTTTTGAAGAATTACTCATTTGCTCAAAGAGACTCCGTCCTTCTTGGCATCAAAATAGCACCATACATTTACTTTAAGTGCTCTAAAGAGCTTCGATGTTGTGCATTTATTAACGTGGTAATTGAGTAAATCATCCAGCATCTGATGGAAGTTAAAAAATTCTGCTTTATTTGCCCTTGAAGCAAAACAGGCGCTGATAATGTAAAAGCATCAATCACAATCTTTGTAAATTCGGGCAGACACATCAATGAAGTGTTGTGCAGAAATCCATTTAATTGCTCGTGGGAATCTCCCAGATGTGTGTTGAAACTTTTATTATTACTAGTATTTGTATATATATATATATATATATATATATATA
>CABFPE010000132.1:1303994-1314533 GCA_900660155.1 Hofstenia miamia | reverse complement strand
TATATAAATCGCATTATATCTGTATTGTCGAACTTATTTAACATAATCTCTTGTATTTCTACAATAGAGAAAGCTAAGCGTATTTAATCAATGACAGGCAAATTTAATAGTACTTAATTGAAGGCAGTTTCTAGCAAGTAGATTATACTTCATATTCAAGATCGTTTAAATGAACGGTTCATGAATTCTAACGTTTGATTAATTCACTATATTTAAAACTTTTATTTGATAATTGCATGTATATGCACAAGCACAGGGTTTTCGAGGCAAGTTCAAGTTGCTCGGTCCGAGTTTGAGTTTTTACGTTTCGAGTTCGAGTATTTTTTTCTAAAAATTCCGAGTTCAAACGAGTTTGATCTAATTCCGAGTTTTTAAAAAATATTTATTTTACAATAGTTCCGAGTTTCTAATCTAAAAAAAGAAATTGAATTTTAAAATAATTAAATTTTTACGGCATTTTAGAATAGATGTCCCATCGAGTTCCAGTTAGAGTTTTTATGATGTCTCTTCCGAGTTTTCCGTTCGACCTTTGCGAGTTTTTTCGAGTTCTTGACATTCCGAGTATTCGAAAACCCTGCGCAAGCAGTATTATAATACACAGACGAGTACAACCGTTTACTCATCAAGAATGTATGTATATTGCCTATAAAGTTGTGTTTTCTTAAAAATATTTATAATTTAATAATTTACCCTATTACATATAGTTCTATTTTTGTAGTTTTGTTCACAAGACACTAGAGTATTGGTGGATCTGAATTCCGATCAGTATCCAATCACAGTTATAATTGACTGCTATATAAATGTAACAAATATAAATTTTAAAGAATCATATTAAAATTCACATTTTTGGATTTGAAATTGATTCAATAAAAATGTTACTAACATCATCATTTTGACGAAATCATCAAAGCTGATTTTTCCGTCTCCATCCCAATCTGCTTCTTTTATCTAAATAGTGATTTTTATCAAATTGCTAAATAGCAATGCAAGCATTTTAGTAAAATTGAAGAACGAACAATTACCTAGATAGTAACAATACGTGTATGTTAAAATTACTAAAACAAAATGCTTCACATTTATGCACTGTGAATTGACGTACTTGGTAGAAAATAAAGCAATAATAAAATTAGAAATACTTTTCAGAGCGAAAAGCAACAGTACAGTTTGTTCCTTATATCTGATTCTAGCTGCTAATTGTAAGAATCTCTTCATGAGGTTCTTATTTTTAAAAATTTATGTCTTTAGTTTATTATAGTCGATCGAATTAGCCAATACTTCCAACTTATGTTAACTTGAATTGGTTATTCATTATACATGGTAATTATGAAAGTGGCTGATCAGTAACTAAATTTAAACAAACTTAAACAAAATCTGTATAGAAATGTGTGAAAATGCTGCAATATACTTCTAACCAGTTTACATTAGCGGTTTCAGAATGTTTTTAATTTTTTTGTTCATTCAAATAAGTTTCTGGAGGCAATCTTCGGATATTTAATCTTGTGAAGATACTGAATTAAGGTTTTTGTAGACATTGAAATAGGAATAAAGCTATGCACTTACCATTCCATGGATGTCTTCGTTGTTGATTTTCTCTCCAAGATTGCTCATCATTTTCCTTAAATATAGGATTTAAATGCCAAGTAGTTAATTCATCGCAAATTGTTTGTATTCGTTTGAAATTACCAATGTATTTATTTAAATCAACTATTCACTGATTACTCATGTAAAATTGGTTTAGTAATTTTAGAAATTGAACTTTACATGGATATTTTTTGTATAAATTAGAACAATTCACTGAAAAGTATTGAAATCTTTGAACTATCAAAGTCAATGGGCCTGAAATTCTAAATTTCAAATAATCATATTTTTTTAATGAAAATTCTCTTGCCTCAGTAATGTCTTCTTTCTACCCAAACTCTTCTCAGCATGTCCTATTTTCGTAATTTTAAGCACAGATCTGCATCACTGTTGCGGACATCAATTTAGCTGCCGTAAACATAATTTGAATGGCATGATTGAAAAAAAAACGATGTGAATAAATTTTACTGCTTAAGTATATAGTATATATTAAATTTTGCAAACAATTGTTTTCCTAGAAATTTGTGCTTTTTATATACAAATTACAACATTTGGAAAGCATTTCTTTAATAATAATCTCTAAGTTGAAATTATCCTTACGATAGCTCGTGGGCTTTTATGTAACCGTCTCCATCGCAATCAAATAACTGGAATGCTTGCTTCACTACCTCTTCATTATCAGTGTCTTTCGAGAATTTCGAAGTGATCATTGTAAGGAATTCTGGAAATTCGATTTCCCCAGAACCTCAAATAAATACACAAATCAAAACTGCTTATAAATTATATTAATTCAATTTAAAAATCATAGCCTGTTTTGGTAATATTATATAATTGCTGTTAATTATAATATTTAGTAGGAAATCGTTGTTGTTATTACAATACTAGATTGGAAATGTTTATTGCTAATAGCATCCTTGCAAAGTACAATAAATATGAAACTGCTTCCTCCAGACATACATTAGTAAACATTAAAATAGTCTACATGTATTCATTATATTTGACGGTTCATATTGAACCTTAATTTTTCTAAAAAGTTTTCATGATCCTCTAAACATATTTTATCCGCTTATAATTCAAAAACTATTAACGCTTTGTTCAATCTTGAAGCAGCACGTAATAGAGGAGAGTTACCTCCTTCATTTTTATCCTTTATCCGCAAACTGACTTTGACCTTGAGGCTTAAAATCATATATATATATATATATATATATATACATATATATACAGTACTGGGAGAGAATTGTCAATCTCTTCAACCAACTCAGTGTCAACAATATAATACACTTTAATAGAAGTTTTCAACATTGTATTACAGCATGTTCCTCAATAGACCTGTCCATGCCGTACGATTTTCAAATTTGCTAAAAGGGAATTCTTTGAAAATGTGAAAAAACAGTTTGTTCTGTTAAATGGAAGCGGTTTAAGATTAGGTACTAAAATTATTCCAGAATTTTTGATATAAAAATTCTTTCAATGCGAGAAACGATTTGACTATTGTCTAGGAGATGATTTTGTATATTTCATATCCCTTGCTTATGGAGTTGTTGAGAAAGGATATATTCAGTTGCCACCAAAGAGTTCAATATTTTAACAAACTATATATATATATATATATATATATATATATATATATAGAAATAGAAATAAGTAAATTTTAATGCATGTGACAAAATTACAACTCTAATAAAGATTACTACATTTTGAAATGCAAAGATTGTTCAAGTAGAGTCAAGGCAAACTTATTGCTGAAAAGATTAGCACAAAACTATCAAATACAAGCTATTTGCAAAGAATAATAAAATATATACAATATAAAAGTGTGTGTGTGTTTGTTTGGATTTCTAGCTCCACACAAAATTTTCGAATGAGTGTAGTGTGTTATTTTTGTTAAGAATGTATTGTCTATTAAAGAAGAATGTTCAAAAATTTTTCTGAGTTTATTTTAATTTCTTTTCGATTTGAATTTTATAATCTAAATTGTTCCATATCCTAGTTGCTGTGTGGGGAGAGCTATTATAATATTTACTAAGCATAAAGTTTTTGAGAACGTTCATTAAAATTAATATATAGTTTTAAAAACGAAATTGTGGGTTGACCAAATTTGAATTTAAACAATATTGATAAGATATGTATTTGAATTTGCCTGTAAAAAGATAATAGTTTGTATTTTAATCGATAATCGAATGCATTGTCATGTTTTTGCGTGAAATTGAATGTTTTAATTGAAAGTTTTAGACAGAAGAATGCTATATTTTGAATTTATATTTGTAACGAGGAATAAACAGTATTAAATGTGCGATAAGAAGAGTGTATTTTTAATTGTTTGTGGTATGTGTTGGAGTTTAGAAAATTTGCTTACCATCGCTATCAACTGCGTCCATTAATTCCTTAACTCCATCTCGTCCAATATTTAGACCAAGCGAGCGTAGGACCGCACTTAGTTCATCGATGTCGATAGATCCTAATGAAATATTGTAACATGGGAAGTTTCAGTGATTCTTCAAATATATTTACATGATTTTACCCCTGGAAACACCACAAAGTAGAAATTTGTTGATTTTTTTGCCATTAAATTTAGCAAATGAGCAATCAATTCACTATAAGTTACTATACTGAGTAGCCACGCCATATAAAATCCCTGAGCTCTTGTAATATGACTATTAAATAAACAATCTGTAAATAATAGTTTGATGAATATAATTTGATGTACAGGCATGGGTCACTACATTAGTCATTACCATATGCACAATCCATGTACTACAATTATCGACAAATAATATTTCTTAGTGTTTTTTATTTTTGGAATTGTCTTGACATTTTAGAAAATTAGGCTAAAGCCTAACAATACGTTTGCTTGCACATCGGACTTGTCAACTAGCCGAGCCGAGCCGAGCTTGAGGACAGTATTTTATATACAGCGAGCCCAAAGGAGCCTATTTTAGGCAAAGCAAGTTTATAGTTTTGCTTGTTAATTTCATACTGGAGATTTTTCTTATTTTTTGCAGTCAGTATGCCTTTCCTATAATCTTAATTAAGAAATATTTATTAAATAATAGGAAGAGCTATGTAAAAATTCTTTGAGCGCAATATTTTAAAAAAATACCAAAATTTTTATGTGGCTAACCGAGCCGAGCCGAGCCGAACTTACACAAAATTTTAACGAGCCGAGCCGAGCTTGGAAATTTCGGCTCGTTGACAAGTCCTTTGCACATAAATTTATCTATTTATAGACAACTACAAATATTCTTTCTGGGGAATTAACAAGTTTATTACTGAAACATCTAAGTAGTAATTACCTGCAACTGAATTCAGTTGACAAGAAAAATATATTATATGGATGATTTATTTTGTATTTTGTATTTTGCTTTTAATTAATTTTTACCATATATTATTTATTTTAGTATATCTTGTAAAAATATGAAAAACGATAATTTCTATAGAATCATTAAGTTTCTAAAATTGAATAATCTGCTCTCCTTGCATAATAAATCACAACATTCAGACGAAGTGTGCTAAAAATTTGAAGAGCTTTGAACATTTTTGATTACTTCAATTACGATTATGGCACTTAATTTATTTCGACCTAACATCATATAGTTTAAAATTTACACAAAGTCATACACTTGATAAAAAATTGAGAAATATCAAAACTGGACGATAAAAACCAATAAGCTATTCAAACGATTGGCTACTGCCTCAGTATCTTCCTCTCACTGTCAGGCCTTTAACTAAGCATATAATTATTGCAATGTGATATATTGCATAGTTGGTCAATTCCACGTAACCGACACGACACACTCATAATTTTCGCTTCTACTTAGATACATAAAACAAATTTCATCAGAACTTTTTGCATGATGTAAATAAATTGTAATTGATTACATATTACTTCAAAGTTCTGTAATGGACCACATTTCATTTTTTTACAAAAAATATTAAACTTACATTTTAAGAAATTATTATTAATTGAGAAAAAAAGGCAAAAATACTTTTCGATATAAATCCAATGTAATGGAAGTTGGAAAACGCCAAAACCAAAATTACAATTTTGAAAATTCAATTTTGCATGGTAAATTTAGAATTTCTATGTAACAGGACCCATTTTTAAACTATGAGCAAAATGTATTAAGAATTCATATACATGTAGTAATAAATCCACTCAATATTAAACTATTAAACTAATGCAGTGTTTACAATAAACTATTTGAATTGCGAAAATCAAATTTCTTACTTCGTTATAGTGGCTAAAAACGCATGTGCTAAGTTGATGAATTTTTTGAATTTTTTTTCCAAGAGATAATTTTGAGAATATTTCAATAGTATATGAGACCACAATGAATTTTCTAATTATCTGAGAAGTGTGCAGTGATTTGAAATAAATTCTTACAAAAATCAATTTTTTGAAAATTGCCGAAAACCAATTTTTCATGTGGTTGAAAATTTTATGGAATTAACCAGCTCTAATTATTTGCACTCGCTACATGATAATAACATTTATAGATATGTTTGAAAAATTTCCTCTTCTTAGTTTCAAGAAATTCTAATATATATTACGTTTATAACATTCGTTTGAATTAATTTTATTGGAAGCATTCTGCGAAAATGGGTTTTTCACAGATTTGTATTCTATTTTTTTAATACATTTTTTTTAATAATATTAAATAAAAAGCGTTATTATGAAGACGAGCTGACACCAAATAAAGACATGGACACATTTTTTATAAACTTTTAAGAGATGTTTCTCTAATTTTTCGGTTTGCTACACCAAAATTTGGTATGATAGATACTTTTAATAAAAATTTCACACTGAAATAGAAATTTTCTCGGCCCGTGTACCATTTCTGTCTGATGCATTTCCTACGAAAACCCAATCACAATTTTAATTTTAATTTCAGCATGTTTGGCAGATAAATGCACCTACTTTGTAATTTCGAAGTTGATAACAATGCATGTCACTCAAAACTGAAAATTTATTGAAAATAATTAATTAATTATTTGCTGAATTTTTATAGATTGCCAAGTTTTATTGATAAATACTGATTTTAAATTAAAGAAAATGAATAAAAATTCCGTTTTAAGTTCATCAACTGTTTTATTGAAAATTAGAAAACATTAATTTTTATCAATCTACTATTTTGCCATTTCAATTGCAAAAAAGTTAAATATTTTTGCATGGAAAAGATAAAAATTAAGTTTTCGTATAATTCATAGCATAGACTACTAAATTTAGTAGCCTATGTTCAGAGACAATGTGGTAATGTTTGAGTA
Source organism: Hofstenia miamia (assembly GCA_900660155.1). Taxonomy (NCBI): domain Eukaryota; kingdom Metazoa; phylum Xenacoelomorpha; order Acoela; family Hofsteniidae; genus Hofstenia; species Hofstenia miamia. Next base: position 1,307,687 of record CABFPE010000132.1, on the reverse strand, counting down.
CTTTTTTCATAATATTATATATCACACAATATACTGTAACAAAAATGTATTCATGATTGTTTGGCTAAAGTGAATTTTATTTACTCAGTATTATTAATTACTAACCCAATGTTATGGTACAGTTAATTTTTATTACAATGAAAATGTTTTTAATATGTGCAAAACAGTGAAGAAAATTTTGTTTTCGCAGATATCTCACCTTGTTGCTAATGTATGTATAGTAAGAGAATTCCGTGTTTATGCAATATTTTTCATTTAATCATTGCAAAATTGGAATTTTATTGTTGTAACACGTAAGAAACATATGTGTTGTTCAGATTTTGCACTTGAACTGATATTAATAGGGTTTAAAATCTCTATGTAGTTATTAAATTTGATATCATTTTACTATTAAAAAAAAGTTATATTAATTTTTTATTAATATTTTATCAACACTGGTATATTGAATATCTAAGCTCCAGGTAATTATATTTTCTACATAGGTTGCTCCTATTGAAGCACATATTAATTTACCATACGCATAATCAGGTTTTATCATTTATGCCTGCATTTAAATGATTGTCAACAACAGAACATTTGTAGTGAATTCTCATTGAGGGGCTATCAAATAATTCTAATTAAAATTGTTTTTAGCAAAATTGAATCGCCGAACCTTATTAAATACTATAGAATAAATTGCAAAACGTTTGAAAATTCCGATGTTTGCACAGTTAATTCATAGTCATTTGGGAATAACTATTTTAATTTATTAGTAGAAATACGTTAGAAATTTTACTTGAAAGCCTTCGCTTATTGAATTTTAACCAGTTTTTGCTTGGATGTCAAATTAGTTGAGAACAATAGTTAATTTTTGGGTCAAGATGAGTAAATTTTTCAACAAATAAATGGGAGGCTTTTAAGGAGTCTACTAAAAATGAATGTTGCATATTTCAATAGACATATTAATGCATTAGACATAGGCCTATAAAATATAAACACTTGTATATGTAGTTGAGTAATGTCATCTTGTATCCCTCATTTTCATAATTAGTCCCATTCTTCGACACTTAAAAGAAGTCCTTATAAAAAAATATACATAGGAGTTATCATTGTCATAATTGCTGAGGAAATAATTACAGAGCAGGTCCTTTAATGATGCCATGACTGCACATTCTTTTTCTACGTGAATAATATTTACTTTCGGTATATATAAATACGCAAAAACAGGCAAAACTTAAATTTTTGAATAAGTATGTATTGTTAATGGAAAAAACATTTTCAAAAGTAATTAAGATTTAAGCTTCCATGCATTATACTATTGGAATGTCCAATATATAGTTATTTAATGATGCAAGACGCTGCTTATATATGGATTTCATAAATTGATTAAAAAATCTATTAAAATAGAAAGAGTTTTCGTTAATAATTCTAAAGCCCAAAATTCATTGCCAATTATTGTTGTAGGTCTTCAAATGTATTTATATCCTAGTTTAACATTTAACACATCCTATTAGGCTGAATTTTCATAGCTTGTTATACATGTATTAGCATGTACGTTCTAGGAAACAAATGTTGCTACATTAGCATAAATCTCACCTGATCCATCTGTGTCAAACATTCGAAAAGCAACATCGAATTCTGCAATTTGTTCTTCCGTTAAGAATTCTGCCATCTTTAACCTAAAAGTGAAATAAATTAAGTTCTTTATAGTCATAAATGGTCTTTTCTAAGGCTTATTGCACGTTTCAAAATTTACTCTTCATATAGACCTATTTGTGGGATACGAATTCAATTTTCAAATTAAATAGTATTTTTTGTCATTTAATGAAAATGAATCAGTTAAACATTACGAAAATTGAGGAAAAAAATTCATAGGATTTTTACTTATTACTTTAAAAGCAACTTTTATATAGTAAAGTAATGAAGAAGAACGTTTCATTTTATTAATCTTGCCAAGTGTGATATCACAGACAATGTTTCCTTTTGCTTTTTGACAAAACGCAAGTTTTTGTTTTAGACAAAATAAATTCAAAAGCAGGCATTTCCAGTTGAAAAAATGAAATAATTAAGCAAAACTTTATACATTGCACTGCAAGAACATGAATAAATCAGCTTCATAAGAAAAATGTTATTTACTAATTACAATCTATGCAAGAATATTTTATCAAGAATGATTAACAATTCTGATCTATTTGTATTACACTTGATACTAATCCTTAATTGAAACTTGATAATTAACAATTATCAGGCAACAAAATTTCTCAGTGTAAACCAGAGATGCAATCAGTTCTGCCAACTCATTGGTTGGGTTGGCGTAAATTTTTTTCGTTTGAATTTTTGCAACTGTTATAATTTAATTAGAATTAAGTGAATCATTGGAGGTTTTAGATTAGCTTGATTTCATACTGTAAACTAAGGAATTCCAGGTTTCTTAGTATTCATATCTAGCACAGCTTGTATTTAATGCTTTGTGTACAATATTTACACGAAAATTGAATAATGCATTGCAAATAGCAAGTCGAGCTAAAACCTATCGGAAAAACTCAACCTCGATTTATTTCTGATTCAAATTTTAGATCATATGGAAGATTATGATCTGGCCATCGTAATTAAAACTATTTAATTTGATTCAAAACGAGTTTATTACTATTTTGCCACTTAAATTGTTTGAGCTTAAGATGGCAAATCATCTGCACTTTTCACAAATTTGTAGGAACAATGTATTGAAAACTGTAATGAAGGCTCTGAAATGATAATCTATTGCGAATTCGGCAATTAAAGAACAGAAAGTTTGGAATGTGATTAACTAAACATTTTGTTAACTAAGAAGCTGTGTCATTCAAATATGCAACACCTAACATTAAGATGCACATGCAAATATTTTAACCAAGTTTTTATATTCTGTCTTTGAGGATAGCCAGCTTTTAATATATTAAATTTGTAAAAAATATTGGCTAAAAAATTTAAAATTCTAAAGGAATGAAAGTACTACGTACACATGAATGTAGCAGATATGGCCGATATGAAATGTCCCATTAAAGACCGTTGCAGTGCGCAAATGCCAATTCCAAAGCGCATGAACGATCTCACTGTTGTTTTATTTTAATTACATTTATATTAAATACTTTTCATCAAATCAAATAAAACCGTCATTGTTCGATAACAAAATTTAATAATAAGATTATCTGATCTAATCACATTGAACAAAGTCCTTTGAAATAGTAGCAAAGCTAATGAAATTTGAATTATTTTCACTACCAAATGAGATTCAAAGTCTTCTATAAATGATACAAGGAGGAGGTTTCTTAATAGAACCCTAGATAAAACATGAAACGCAGATATATTTTCTAATCCACCTTCACAAATTATTAAAACTAATAGTTTTGACAAAAAAGTTTATTATAGCTTTATTATTAGAGAGACACAATAACTGATGATGCATGGATGATCACTGTTGATTGCAAATTCAACCGCAATTGATTTTTATGAATAATGGTGCTCTACGCATTCTATTGATTTGGAACAATAATGAAAGGCAATAAATCTCAAATGATCATTAAGTTATGATCAGGTGTTAAAGTGCACAATATTTACAAGTATATAAGCAAATTAAACATACTCCAAAAAAAACTATCTTTTTTCTTTACTGATAGCCACTTGTTTTTGTACTTTTTCTATATAGTGTATTTGACAATATATATTTATATATATATA
>CABFPE010000132.1:1273099-1289060 GCA_900660155.1 Hofstenia miamia | reverse complement strand
TTGTGAATTTTTTTATATGCAGTAGACAATTGTTGTAAATATTGGAACTACATCAACCCTAAGCAGCTTAGGTATTTTTTAATAGTGTTGAAGACTTACGAATTGAAAATCTGATTTCAATTACAATTCCAAATGCGTGATTTTGCTCAAATTAACCAACCCTAATAGCAACCACTACGTTTCACATGGCGAGTATCAATAGGTTTAGAAGGACAGTGTGCTTAGTAGGACTTTTCAATATTGTATTCGCACGCATTCATTACATGTCCACAAAATATTAATTTCATGCAGAACTTTTCATTAACACTTTTTGAATTTTTTAACTCTTACAAATTTTTTCTAAAGTATTTGTTCAGTTTCTCATGTTTAATAACTTAGTTATTATTATGGAGTTCATGAAGCAATATGTGTACAAATTGTCGTTATATTCCTTGGAGCATTTTAATAAGATTGTGAACTTTAAATATGATATATTATAAGGCTGACTATCAAATATTTGCAATCTCATCATGTGTCTTTTCTAGAGCATTTAAATAGATAATAAAAAATATGTTTCTCATTGCAGTTACGTTTGACTTATGGAAATAAGGAAGTTTTTCAGGTAATGCAAGAAAAACTTTACGTAGTAGTAATAGACTCAAATTTACTATACAAAAAACTCGTTTGAAAGGAACAGAAAAGTCTTTTTTCACAAGAACTGTTTATTACGTGAACTGTCTTCAAGCCAAGTATAATTTGTCAATTTATAAAAGACCTAGATTTTTTAAAGAAACATTAAAGGTGATATTTTTCAATTTTTTAAAAGATAATTATTCTCGGGAAGGTTGCAGCCGTTTTATATTTTGTTATTGTATTGATTGTAAATGCAAACTCTTATAGATATTTTGTAGTCTGTAACATGACTAAATAAAGTCTTTTAGTAGTAGTAGTAGTAGTAGTAGTTTTTAAAGACCAATGTTGAGAACATGCATTCATTTGGATTACTTCACCAATCCACAAGGGCGGTGAAATGTTTACAATAGGGTTTTTGATATTGGATTTTATTGATTAAGGAAAAAATTTTGGAAAAAGTTGATCACAACTAAGATATACACCTCAGACAGAAAATTGTGAGTACGGCTCTGATTGCAGGAGCAGTCTACCACACCCATTCACGTTTTCCTTATTGTTGGAAAATTCTAACGTCAAGAGGTTTGTCGATAAAAACAAACTTACAGTTCGCGACACCGAGGGTAGAAAAAAACCTGGCTATTTCGAGCATAAAGACGCATAGATTAATCGATAACGATTATTTTGAGCCCTCATACGTTTTTTCCGCAATTCATTTTACGAAGTTATGGCGCATTGCCGTTTCAATACAAAATAGGCCTAAGAGTGCATAAGTGGGCGTTTTTTTAACGATCTGTTGATGTACATGGATTGTTTAATCCTCTTCTACTCTCGTGGATATATATTATGTTTGCATATTTTAACATTTCAATAATTTTGCTTGACAGTTGTATTTTAACATAGAAGTTGTATTAGTTTTTCCATCATTAGACATTAAGATGTTGTAATATTTCAATTTATTGTTTTTTAGAATATTTCATCTATTTTTACACCAAAAAACATTCGGGGCTGTGTAGGAGCCATCAATTTGACAAATGAAGAATCTAATACATCATCAGAAAGTTCGGAACGAGTTTTATTATTGGTCAAAAATCTGGCGCTTTAGCGAATCAAATTCAGTTTCAAAATAATCAAAATACCGTCGATGGTGTCGCGCACTATTAATAAGTTCTTTTGTATCCTGGCCGATCTTAATTGAATTTCTTAACGATTGATTCGTACTTCTGTCCATCACAAAGTAGACTTTGTTTGGCTGTGATGATGTTGTTAACAGTTGAAAAAATATAATAGATATAGAATCTCTTGTTACTTAAATAACCTTTTATTATGCTGCACATTAAATAATAAGATTAGTTTGTATTAAAGAAAATATAAAATACATTTAGAAATTAAATTCAAATTTTTTGGAATTTGCAAAAGTTCATTTAAATGTGAAGGTGAAAATAACGTTCTTTACTTACACTCAAATGATTGTTATCTTTTGAAAACGAAATCGCGAAGAACAAAATATTTTAGCAATAAAACAGCATTTCAGACCATGCTTAAATATTCAACCTTAACAACTTGCTGTCCATTTTATGGAAAAACCGTTTTCCACATTTATGTAAAAAGTTTTCTGCAATTCCATTTGAAAATTTGGAAACTCGTGAAGCATAGACACATTTATTGGATAACATGCTTGAATGTATTGCTGAAATGTGTGCTACCCAATGGCAGGTTACGGTTTGAGAGCAAAAGTGAAAGGGAGCCACTCTTCTATATGTTGGAGCTTTTAAGTTTTGGATATCTTTATTAGTTTTGGAGCTAAAAGCATTAATGAAAAGTTTTCAAAATTTCTTGAAAGCTGTTTAAGATTAAAAACACATTTCTAATAAAGTTTTAATGGTAAATTTTTTAACACATTCATTCCGTATTTTACCCGTGTTTTATTCGTTATTTTTATTGCTTACTAGTACCCGTGGATAAAGGCGATGAAAAAAAGATACCCCTTGGCACACCCTATGCCCGCAAGCCTATCATTCTACACAACTGCATAAACTTTTGCAGAGAAACAAAAATCAAAAACGTCTATTCACAACAACCGCCTGCAAGTATTTGAAAAACTTCCGAATATCATTCATGAAGGCATCAAGTTTAACAATAATTTAAAACATTGAAAAAAAATCCACGCGCTAATCACAATTCTGTAGTACTCTTTCAAACATCTAGAATCTGACAAAAACTCATACCTAAGCTTAAATATTTTTCTTGAACATATTTTTGCTTCATTATCTTTCTTTTAGTGTATTTTACTTGTTAGCTTCGTTATAATAGTGGATTCACAATACTTCAAATACGGTTTGAAATTAAAAAAATTGAAAGTGCTTATCATGTATATAGTACAACGCTACGTTTTCGATTACCTTTTATCCAATTGCTGGTGAAAATTTGCATATTCGATTTTGAATTGGGTGTGTTTGGTACATGTTTGCAAATAATGAATTAGGAACTAGTAATTGTTTTTTTTGCAAAACTCTTTTGCAAGCTATTGACCCTGCCTAAGACGTACTACATCAAACACTTGCTACATCTCTAGGTACATTCACTGCAATTGAAAGCAAACGGTTGTGTACTTTCAACAAATTTAAGTTTAATTTCATACTAAGACAGACACTCTTCTCTGCATAGAATTTTGTAAGCATGAGAAATTGACAGTGAATTGTAAGCCATGCAAAATATATTCTACCATAATCCCAATACATCGGTCTCAGAAAAAAATTAATTAATATAACCTTGGCACTGCTCAAAATCACTCTAATATGGTATTTGCTTGTTTATATGTACTATTTATGTAGGCATTTGTATACATTGTAAATTGTGTAAATATTTGACAATTTGTCAATGAATACAGCAAAATAGACAAATATAGCTATTGAAGTTAAATATTCCAAAATATGTTATGAAAACATTAAAAATTTTTTGTGATTGAAGCGGTCTCCAAAATTGTGCGTTCTAATCTTGTTGAATATTAGGTGTAAATTGTGTAGAAGTTTTCGTATAAACCTAATCGTCGTAATTTGGCACTCTCTTACTGAATTTGCAATTTGCTAATCAGAAAACATTCCTTTACGGAATTAGTAGTATTTTGAATACACGGAAAAATATTTGCAGCACTTTTCCGACTACAAAAAATAGCATCCAATTTTTTCACACCAAGCATAGTTTAAATAATTATCAAAAATACTACATTATTACCCTTACTGATCAATAAATCATTTAAAATTGTAAAGAAAAAAATAGGAACCATACATTTTCGGCCTCAGCACTGTTATATTTGTACTAATTTTGTTCCATATTCAGCCATATTGTTCTTGTAAAAAATAGAATCAAAATCAAAATATATCTATTCAAAAAGCTGAGACAATTTTAGCAATGAGTTTAAGGTGTTTTTCTTATTTTAACAAACAAAAAAATTCATTAACGAGTTTGCTGCAGAAGATGTGCATAATCATTTTGGATTGGAATTTTTGAAACAGTTTGCTATATGGTCACTTAAGAAAAACAATAAACTTTAAATAGTAAATTCTAACTGAATTTTATCACGAAAATTTTTTTGAATTTCTTAGAAATGTGTGAGTGTTGTTGGAATGAGATGTAGAACAACTACTGATAATGATATCGTATATTTCATTCAAAATTAGGGTAATGAGCAGGGACATATAATTGGAATCCTCGATGTTCCTATCTACGTGCTTGTGCTATTGGTAATTTAGATTTCTCTAATTAAATTTCTTAAACTTTATATTAATATTGTGTTAATCTTTTTTCAAATTAAACCTTCCAAATGTGAACCCTAATTTGTTCGACTGAAATTTTCGGATCTCATATTATGACACTTTTCAATACCTAGGAGGTTAAACTGCTATTGTAGTGGGCTAGAACAAGTATATTTTCGGAAATTTGTTCAAGCAAAATAATTTTAAAAAATCAGGAATTCTGCAATTAATAAATAATGAAATATTAGTGGAATTTGACTGAAATTAAAAGAAAAATTATATCAAAAATACGAAAATAATGTAGACATGCTAAATAAATTTTGTAAAATACTTATCAAAAAGATACAGTTAACGTAAGAGTTAAAATATAATCAAAAAATAGAAAAAACACCTTGGAAAAATGATTTCCTTTGATTTATTTAAGTAAAAAAAGATCTTTCAATAGTGTCCAATTGCAATTATATTTGCGGAGAATTTTTACGAAGCTTATTCGTTTGTTTAATAAATGGAAAAGTTTTCATATTCTGTCATTAAAAATACCTCCTCTAAAGTATTAAATTGTTGACAGTGACGACTCGTGTATTGAAATCTTATATAGGTGGGCGGTATAAACTACATAGCTATTAATAAATAGGTATTTTTGTTTTTTAATAATATTCTGACTCCAAACCAGCATATTATGAAATAGTAATTTTCTAATTTTATAAGGAAAGAACATGTCTTCCAAGTCTTCCAATTTTTTATATCTCTTTGTTTAAGATCAGGGCATTTGCCATATCTCACACATACGTTGATAAAGTTCAGACAAATTTACATCAATGTAGAATATGAACCAATCAAGAACTACTTTTTACGAAGAATTTTTGTAATGCACAACGGATCTACGACTGATCTTCAACTTTAGATTTAGTGAAATAAATATGGCTGAATTTTTTACTCTCACTGACTACTGAGTTCACAAACAAGGACCTCATTGATGAACATAATTTTAGCACATTGCCTTATCTATTTTGAAAAATAATTAATTGTTATTCTAGGAACCTCTAAGCATTCAATAGATTGTAAGCTTACCACCGTATTTAGAACCATTCAGATCACATTTTCCTATCAATGAATTTCGACAATAAACTATGTGGAGCTATAGTCATTAAATAAGTTACAATATATTTATGGTTTACACAGCTTAGTTTTTTGGTCATGCACCTAAAAACTATGGATATCAATATAAAAGTTGCTTAATTTTAATGATTTTGGAAATAAAGTATAATTATATCTTTGTAGTAGTTGCTCATTAATTCAGAAATGAATTTTAGCCTTTGAAATGATATTTAAATGTAAGAGTAAATGCAAAATACGAGAAAAGAGGTCAATCAAAAGCAGCTAAAGTTCTTAATTAAGTTTTAGTATCCTATTTAAACATTCAATTCGAACAATAAATATGGCATTTTACATATATTCCTTTGCTTTTCTTGTCAACTAAAATAAATGACAGTTAATTCAGGACATTGTCTGGAGAATAATTTTTGCTGTAGAGGTTATTATTTATATAACATCATGCATATATTAAACATAAAAGGAAATTGCTTTTCTTCAATTCCTGCAAAATGTTTTCGCCATAATATTTAATATCCCATGTAAACGAGTGCATTAGTAACTTTAAAAGTACATTAAGCATTAAAACGCATTTCTGCATTCTTTGAAAGAGTTGATTTCCTTAAATGTGTTTTAAGATAATAATGTAATTTTTTAGGACATGAAATTACGATTTTGTATTGAAGAACTTATAATAAAACATAATGCTATTGTTTAAAATTTATTGTTCTATCAACTAAATGCAATGCTACTTTAAACATTTTCATGATAAGTTTCAAATTTGCTTCCATTTTGCTTAACTAAAAATTAACGCAGCTTAAAACGGTGCTCTTAAGTCTTTGCAAGTGCGTATAGTTCTTAGAAAGAGCGTTTATATTTTGCGTTTAAAGTTAACATGGGCTATCACAATCACTGTGACTCCTAAAATACTTTTGTTAGTTTGAATTTTATTTAAAAGTGAAACTATAACCTTGTGGTGTTTGCAAATTTTTATATGAAAGTTTCAAGTTTTATAGAAACCATCTAATATTATGGATACTTATGGTTAGTGTCCTTGCAATAACAAAGCAAGTCTTACTACTTGAAGAAAACAGAACAGGAAGCGGATGCTTCGGAGAAGCGGAGTTACGTTTCCTGACAACCTGAATATCATTATTCAAAGCAATAAACCTCAGTTACATAAATGAAATAGTTTTATTAAACAATTTAGAATTATTTAGTTTCAAAATGTATGGAAAAAAATTAATTGGACAAGTCGATTCACTCTTTCCTACTATAATTGTATTATGTATGGCAATAAAAGCCATTTGCAGGTAGGGTATTAATGTATATGTAGTTTCTTTATTTTTTAGAAATTGCAGTGATTTTAAAAAAAATAATGTAATTGATCTTGATGCGTTGTTTGCACAATAATATTTTTTTGTGAATTATTAATTGAGAAAGCCTGAATGAGGGCTTTTGATCTTGATACTTGTCGACTTGAGAAGAGCGTTTTTGAAATGCTGAAGGACAGAAATATTTATAAATCACTTAATTACAAAGAGAAAAAGAAGAAAAACAGCTTCCTTTTGGACATTATTGTTAATATTTCGGCAAAGTTACCATTGTAGGCACATTTTACTTTCATAAATGTAATTTTATCAACTATAAAACATAGCACTAATCCTTAATATATTAGATGATAGGACATCATTGCCTTGAATATTAGTGAAAAGTGATTGTTTAGATGTTAGCAAATGTTTATTTGATTTCTGCACAGCAGTATGAGTTCAAATATTTACTTGTAATGTTGAATAAATTTCTTATTAATGAATGTTATGCAATAAATCACAAGACACAATTTTTTGACGTAATCTTTCGTTTTTGCTATATAAAGAAATATAGAATTATTTTCTGAATGCCGATTTTATAGTGTTAACTGATTTACAACGAAAAATGAAAACATTTGAAAAATAAATCAGAACTTTATTAGTGCTATTAAAAATTATATTTTGAAATATTAAAGGGGGAATTTCTGGAACGTAATCATATATAATTTAATGATATTTTCCTTTTGAGACAAATCTATTAATAGATTAATCACTTCCTAAAATTAGTGAAGCATTCCATTTTTTTCGAGGTATATCATTCCAATATTGTTCAGCAACTTAATACTTGCAGAATGTTCGCTTAAATTTGTTTTGCGAGTGAATGTTAAATGACGGATTTGTAAATTCGTCCCAATTTTACTTCAAATCTATTATATTGAAATTTTCCAAAGACGAAATTTTTTAATGTAATACCTAATCAAGTTAAATATCTTGATCCGCTTTTCCTTCTGCTTGAAAATATGATGCTGTAACTCATAGACTGTATCAGAAGCTGTCATGATTACTCATGTGATGGTGTCAAAAAGGAAATCAATTACTTCTAAAAAAATTTTTCTCAAACATCGCTATTTTCTGCTTAAATGTTTGCCTTTCAGTGAGAAAGCTGGATCCTTCTTTATAAAGTTCCTTAAGATCATTTTCAATGTAACCAAAAATTAAAATAACGATTAATTGATTATTGATTTCACTTTTGAAATTTGTAGCTACTGGAAGTGCTATGGTAGCAATCAGCATTTGGAAGCAGTTGCACTAATATCGCGCCAGATTGTGTTAATATATAGTTAAAAATTTACGTTATGATTTTATTTCAAAAATTTACAATTTTTCTCAAATTGTTATATGTAAATGCTATGAAGTCTCAAAATATATTATTCTTGGATATTATACTTATCTAAAATATACCATTAAATTGCAACTGAAAGATCCACTTCGAAATTTCTGGTTACTCCTAAATTATAAAATAAGTCTGGTTTGCAAAGGGGTATATACTTAAGCCATTATTTATATAATTAGTAAATTATTATAATGATTGATTCTGAATTAGCATCAGCGGGTTCCAAGCTATATGTTAATGTTAATAATTGTATTCTTGGGAGACATTTTCAATACCTTTGAAAATCTTAAAAGTTTTTTGGAGGACATTTTATTATATTAAGATTTCACTGACTATGGTACTAATTATGGACAACAGTCTAACGAGGCGATTAATCTGTGGTTATTTGCAATTCGTCATTTAAAAACAAAATATTAGATTTGAAATATAAGAATATTATTGCTGCACGCTTTTTATAATATAAAACGATGCATTTATGAATTCGTATTTTAAGAGTAGAAATAGAATCTTACAAAATGTTTTGTCCATTAAAGGTTGTGATTTCCCACGCCCTTTATTTAATATTTCCTTGGAGCAATGATAAAGACTTATTTTAAATGAACTTTGAAAAATATTTAAAATTAAGGTTATTTTAAATTTAATATCGAGGAAATATACGTGATTTATTGCATCAGTCTTGACAAAAAAAAACTATTAATCACGATGATTATCTAATAAAAAAGTGTTAAAGAATGTTGCGCTAACTAAATATAGATCACCTTCTAAAAATCTCGTGATAACAATTCAAGAATTGTGATCTTTGTTATTAGTTACAAATATTTTACATGTTGTATTTGTGTAGTTAAAAGCTAAATTAATTCATGTTTTAGGTAGTAATTCTGAAAACTTACAAAGCAATATTTAATCGAAAGTATGGTTTTGAAAAATATTGCATCAATTAAATGCTGTTTTAACAATCGCTTTTAGATTTTTATTAGAACATTTTTATGGTTGTATTTTCCTATTTACTCTAATAAAAACAATTAATAGGATAGATAGCTAGTAAGGGTTTCCGTGCAATTTTTATTGTATTTTTTAGTTGTTTTAGTAAAACGTAATTTCATCAAAATTATGCCAAATGCTTTTACGATTTATGTTAATTTCTGTAATGATTTAATGAAAGTCATATTGCTAAATTTAACAAATAGTTTTCTATCATCAGAGCTAAAGTAATTTTCTCTATCATTGATAGAAGGGATAATCCTACCTGATTAAAAATGCTTAGTTGAAGCAATATATTAAATTGCAAATTTAATTTAAGCGAATACATATGTAAATCATTCTCATAGATTACTGCATTTGACTATCAGATATAGTGATGGTCAATTTATTATAAATTGAAAAAATATTTTTTAGCAATTTTTTTGACAATGCATGACATAGTTTTGTCCAATGTTTGCTAAGTGCTTGACTTTTCAATTAAATTTTTTATTTTTCTATTTTGCAAAACAATGCAATGAAATGTAAATGCAGGCGAATCTAATTGCTTTAATCACTCCATTTGAATTCAACAAGTACCTGACATTCATTGTACCGTTTACTTCTACATAAAATTTCGACGTTGACCTTGAAAACGATTTTTTTAAAAAATGTAACATGCTTAAATAATAATTGAAAATTTTAAAGATTTTTTCAAAAAGAATGTTTCCGTTGAATATCTTAATAATTTATTACTCTGTTTGTAATTTATGTATTCAGAATTAATTGCACCGATCTACATGTGTACAGAGGGATTTATTTCGTATAAATCCGAATATTTACTCAGATTAGATAAAACTAAGAAAAACTAAACATTTATTATATATTGTACTTTAGGACTTCAACATAAACATCAAAGAGTCAAATTCATTACATTTACAACATTGGTCTAACAATTCTTTTGACAGGTGGAGCATGCTGCTTACCAAAGCGGTAGAAAATGGGCTTTTCAACAGGCTTCCTTCGCAGGCGTTCATAAATTAGTCTTATGCATCGCATGTATGACTTTTTTGTGTATGCGTAAATAAATGTATTAAGAGAACTACATATAGTGCTTGCCATTCCAACAAATGCAAAATAGTAAATATAATATTTGTACTGTTGTACACTTGGCACAAAGGTACAAATCTGCAAAGCATATAGTATAAAGGCACAAATAACTCTCAATAGACATCCAAAGCTCACTATCATCTGCTGACTGTGGTTACAAGAAGTTGTGCGTCGCATTCTGCAGTGATTTGAACAAGCGCAACCTTTTGGAAGTTCATCTGATCTTGATGATTTCGAAACAGATACGCGTTTGTTGGATAGCTTTGCTTTCTGGAGATAATGTGTATGCAGTAAAATTGTTACAAAAATCTTTGTATAACACATAAACAGTATGAAAAATGAAGTAAATGTGAACACTTGAATGCTTTTATCATAAAACGACCAATCAACGATTTCATTGCAGGCAACGTAGTTCCAAGTGGTCATTATTGCTCCGGGCAGTAACCATGACAACAATATTGCTATCTTGTAAGAGTACTTAGTCACAGTGTAATAATGAAACGGCCAACTCACAAAAATAAGTCGGTCCAGACATATTAGAATGAGGTGCACAGTGATGATAGAACTGATGGTGTTTGTAGAAACTGCAGTTGTGCATTCATCCAGAGGTACAATCACAATTATTTCAAAGTTAAAATGTCTGAGTCGATTGGGAATGTAAAGGAGAATATCCAACAATAATGCCACGCTGTCGGCAGTAGTTAACCCTGTAAGATAAAAGTTGCTAGGGTTTCGCATTGACTTGAACTTCACTATGCAGATAATAATCAGAGAATTGAACATGATGCCAATCACTGCGATTAGGTACCGCGGGGCTGTGATGGCAATTGCAACTTTGTTTTCCCAATCCGTATAGTTTCTTACCATTATGAATCTAAATGCATGGTAAAATGGTATTTCAGATATCTATGATTCACATTCTCAACAGAAACAGTTGCATGCAGTAGTTTTTATTAAAGACAACTATTTATTAAGACATTACATTTCTGCATCTACATTCAATTCCGATATTTTTTTCAAAGCCGGGTTTCCTTTAACAGGAGATTACAGATAAAGCATCTTTACAAAATATATTAATTAAGGGCGTCCAATTTATCAGCACATATGGAGACCATGTTCTTATATAGCAGCACAGAAATGAATTTTAAGAATTTCTTCAAACTGTAAGAGACTAGGAATTTAAGTCACTAAAGTAGCTACATGTTTATAATCTTAGACAGTATATTCTGGGGTCGGTGATGTGTTCTACCGCATTACCTACAAATATTCGCATTTCTTGGAAAAATAATTCGCGCCAAGATGCATTGAGCTGCTGACCTATAAGAATTTAAAATTCTCATTGACCTTGTATCTAGCCATAATTTTCATTGCTCATGCTGTATTCACATTTTTCCTAGAATATCGATATGTATAGATATTTTTGAAAATTTCGTTTATGGTTAAATAAATAGAATTTAAAGCTCCGTAATTACGCATCCTAGATATGATTTGAAAAACTGGAAATTTATGAGTAAATATGAAAAAATTTAACCAAGATTTAATTTTTTTTTCGAAATTCTCTCAAGCACAATACTATCAAAATTTGAACTAGGTGAAACATCAAAAGATGGTGAAGAACATGAAAAGTTCAACATAACACGTTTTGGGCACACTAATAAAATTATTTACTTTAAGTAATATACATAAATATTTTCCCTTCCAATATATTTAAAACTTTGTGTATGCATAATCTAAAATTTCTACACCCACGATATATAAGCTTGCTTTCTTAAATGCCAAACGATTACTAGTGATAATATTACAAAAAAATTGAAAATTGGCTTGAAATGATATTAAATACTTAATTTCTAAAGCAATACATGTTATGTATATACATGTATATGCATATTTATATATATATATACACATGTATACTGTCAAAACTACCCGCGTTATATTACATTGCTCATCAAATCNTATATATATATATATATATAAAACATTTTCTCTATTTAGAAAAAATATTTACAGTGTTTTTATACTGAAGCCATGAAATTGCAATTCGTCTATATGAACTCAACAAATTAAAATTATAGTATAACTCATCTTCACCTCCATGCAAAAATTTTAAGCAATCATTAAATTCTACTATATTCTCAGCTGATTCAACAACCAACTATTCACAGAGAACATTAGTCCTCATTTGACTCATTCTTTACTTTACTTCACTAAATTCAAATATTATAAGTGATCTGCATTTGCATGACAGTTTCTACACAAATATCAACAAACCAGTTTTCTGAGGACATTGCAATATTGCTGCAAAGAAAGATAATTTCTAAGTCAAAATTCTAAATACCTGTGGCTGAAAATAAGTTTCATTAAAGGATGGATATAAAGGTGCATAGTGTCTTTTTTGCAGCATTTGCTAGGTTTGTAACTGCACAGGTAATTGACAATACCACTTTGGTAAAAACCTTTTATCAAAACTTGCAAAGCTTTGCGATTTTTGAAACTTACACCTCTTACTTCAACAAAGGATGTTCAAAGTGTGTGCAAGTGCATGTATGAATATGGAAAAGCGGAAGCACACGTCCTAATGCAATATCTTTTATCTGAAAAAAGCGGTGGAAGTCCCGGCCAGGCGCGGTAAATTTTAAATATCTTCATTATGTCAATAAGCAATTAACCTTAAACAGCCTGGTGATTTTTAAAAATTTTAAACTATTAATGGTGTGCTCAATCTGAAAGCACCACATGATAGAGAAGAGTCTCCTCTTTCCTTTTCGCTCTAAATCCGCGCCCTGGTTTGTCTCTTCGGCCCCGTGACATCTGACTTTGCGCACGGCACTCCTCAATGGGTTTGGAATATCTTTGCTAATATTAATAAACTGTCAAAGTTCTTTGTTGCCTCCAGGGGCTCAAAACCTTCTAAATACATCAACACTAGATATGGAGAGAATTTAAATCTTTTTCAAAAATTCGAAAGTATTTTAAAAAACTTGTTAATCTATTCAACAATCTCTGCCACAGCAATAAGCTTTAATGGAAATTTTCAAAATTGCATTAATGTATGTTCCCCAATAGACCTACCCATGCTCGAAGATTTTCAAATTTGGAAATAGGCTTTTAGAAAATTCTTTGTAAATGTGGAAAAAGGTTTGTCCTTTAAAACGGACATTAGGCTGTTTAAGGTTAAGCATTATTTGGCAAAGCCGCCACAAATTTTGAAACATTCCCAGTAAAATTTGGGTTTTACATGCTAATTTATTTGTGTTTAGATTAGAATTTATAGCTTTAGTTTAAGCGAAAATCTGTGAAAAGCCCAACCCCCCTGTGAGATAAATTTCTGGATTTATATGGTAGCAATTGTTCTGTATTTATTTTATATAAATACAAAATACAAGTATACAATTTCCTTCTTTGGTTTCTATTATTCCCATTCAAGGTGTTTCCATTTGAATTGTCAGAGAATTAACGATTTTAGCATTACATTTCACTGATACTACAATTAGTTACCGTATATAATACAAAATATATATTAATAAATCAATATTTTTAAAACGTCAATATTTGCAAGCAGCACTAAAGTAATTAACACGTTTCGAAGGAATATTTTAATTTTTTATTAGATTTGCCTTTTATTTGTTGGTAATAAAATTGAATGTCAACATTGTTTTTAGCAGTTTTTAAAACATGATACAAATTTGTTAAAGTTTTGTAAATTTGCGTAAATGTATTACCAATATTTATAATATACATACAATTTTACAAATTTGTAAATATTATGTTTTTTGAAAGAATCGAAACTAAATCTTTGCCCTTGATCTCTATTGCAAGGATATCTATTCTATTAGTTATACTGCTACCAACATCATCACCAGACAGTGACAATGTGGGTTTAGCATGAACGCGAATCTTGTTAGTTAACGTCTTGGATTCTTCTCTAATAGAATGGTGATTAACACCAGTAATTTTTGATCAAAAAATCTAAGCTTTGATGACATTTTCCATGGTCAGTAGTACTAGACAGTGCCCGAGTCTAACCCGACAACCTGACAAGAAACCCGAAATCGGGTCGGGTTTATTCAGATACTTGATATGCACACTTTAATCATCACAGCTGCTAGGTGACTAAGTAAAAAGTTACTCGGCATGTGTGGGAAATTTTGTATAGTTCATGTTGTGTGTTATAGTAATTACTTTCGTAAATCGAAAGTACGGATATGGGCAAAACTGTTACAATATAATCGGTAAAGGTAAGCATGAACCTCTTATGGATGGGTGCAGGTATGAGAAATGCCTTAGCATCATAGCCTTACTGAGCATTAATATCACAATCTTGTCATCATCTATTCTAAATTATATAGTATAAAATTTCATTAATTTTGTGAAAGTATAGAATAACCTCCATAATCATATATTATTGACTCCCCTCCCTCAAAAAGAAAGCAAAGCACCCCTGTCTTTAGCAGTAAGTAATTTTATGAAAATTTAAATTTCGTTCTCCCGCCCCTAACCCTGTTCCAATTAACAAACATCAATAATAATAATAATAATAATAATAATAATACCTATCACAGAAAAGTTAAAGGAGACAGGCATAGGGTATAAGATGGAGAAGAATGGTAGAGCAGTGAGTCACCTGTGGTATATGGACGACCTGAAGATGTACGCAAGTTCAAGGAAGATGTTGCAGAAGCAAGTGGAGACATTGGAGAAGGCAAGCAGAGATTCAGGGTTGGAGTTTGGATTAGGAAAGTGTGCAGCAGTGACAATGACTAGAGGCAAGTGTGTGGATGGGGATGGCTTGAGGACAAGCAGTGGGGATAAGATTGAGGAAGTTAAAGAGGGGTACAAGTACTTAGGTGTGATAGAGAAAGACAGAACAGATCACGAGGAAATGAAGATGAGGCTAAGGAAAGAATACAAGAGGAGAGTAAGGAAGGTACTACAGAAGTCAGCATTGAATGGGCAGAATAGTATAAAAGCAATTAATACATGGGCGATACCAGTGTTGAGATATTCGGCAGGAATAGTTAGATGGAACAAGAATGAACTTAGGGAGCTAGACAGAGAGACAAGGAAGGTACTAGCAGCAGAGAGGGCTTTCAACCTAAATGGAGATGTGCATAGGTTGTACATGGCAAGGCATAAAGGAGGGAAAGGACTGCTAAGTGTGGAGGAAACTGTAGAAGCAGAAGCACTAGGGCTAAAGGAGTATGTACAGTAGAAGCACAACCTAGAGGATCAATACTGGAGGTCACTAAGGAGTCAGAGAGACAAACAAGGCATAGGCAGAAGGCAATGCATAGAGAATACTGGAGGAACACAGAAAAGTGTGACAGAGAAGAGAGCAACAAGTGGTTAAAGAAGGCAGGACTTAAGAGAGAAACAGAAGCACTGATAATGGCAGCACAGGAGCAAGCAATAAGAACAAACTGGGTGAAGAAGCATATAGACAGAAGAGTAGAAGTAAGTGATAAGTGTAGCCTATGTAAGAAAGAGGCAGAGACTGTAGATCATCTGATAGCAGGGTGTGAGAAGTTGGCACAGAATGAGTATAAGTTCAGGCATGACAAGGTGGGAAGAATGGTACATTGGAGTTTGAGCAGGCAGCACGGGTTAGAAGCAGGAGACAAGTGGTATGAGCACAAGCCACAGGGCGTCATAGAAAATGAGAAGGTTAAGATACTGTGGGACTTCAACATACAGACGAGCAAAGTGATAGAAGCACGGAGGCCAGACATAGTAGT
>CABFPE010000132.1:1229152-1246685 GCA_900660155.1 Hofstenia miamia | reverse complement strand
CCTTCTCCAATGTCTCCACTTGCTTCTGCAACATCTTCCTTGAACTAGTGTACATCTTCAGGTCGTCCATGTACCACAGGTGACTCACTGCTCTACCATTCTTCTCCATCTTATACCTTATGCCTGTCTCCTTTAACTTTTCTGTGATAGGTTTTAAGCTAACTACAAACATTAGTGGTGCTAAGCTGCCTCCCTGGAATATGCCTTGCCTAAACCTCAGCCGGTGCCCGTCTATCTCAGTCTGCCACTTTCCCATCTCTCTTCCTAGAAACTCAACCCATTTCTGTAAAACTCCATGGGCCTCTAGCGTTCTCAATACCCATCTATGTGATATTATTATTATTATTATTATTATTATTATTATTATTATTTGAAGACATTTAAAAAATTACTAAAACAAAACTTACTAGACAATCAGTATACATTAGACTCTTCAAAAAAGCATAATACATGGCAAGGCAGCATTGTAATATGTTGCTAAAAAATTTTCCCAGTATTTGTTTCTTAGATGTACATTGTTTATGCATTTATTTGCACGGTGATCATATCTTACATATCTTTGGTTAGTGACTTACTACTAGTTTTCATCTGCTTAGGCATGTGCACTAGCCTGTTGTACTTGGTTATAGTAACTGGACAAAGCAATGACAGTGTTTGCAGTTTGATGTTTACTAATGCAAAACATGACAAATATTGACCAGTTAAGCAGTCACTCTTAATATTGCTTAAGATAATGCAAAAAATGTGTATTGACTAATTACAAATTAAATCTTTATGCTGTATAAATCGTGATATTTCTTTTACTACTACTACTACTACATTCTATATTGCAAACATAAATGTTAAATTACAAACCCTTACTAATAAATACACACATTAGTATGCTTAAATAAATAAGTCGCGAAAATGTTTAAAACACCTGAATATAAATGCATTATCTGCTATTTTTGTTCTTGTGCATTGTACAATCCGTTTCGACAATGCTCTTAGATCTGCTCGTCCCTCTCATGTTGGAGGAAATTCTGATACTCATCGCCAATGCTCCTCTTGAAAAGTTGCCGATCCAATTGCATTGACCATTTTTCCATGCATATGGATTTCGAAAAAAAGCCAAATTCAACATAACTGTCGTTTATGTTGTTGCTGTTCACCGAGAGAAAGATTAGTTTTTCTCTAACTGTGGACATTACAATTGATTTATATAAGAGATCCACATCACTCTGTCTTTTTCCACACAACTTTGCAGTATGTACATGATATCGCCTCTGGTTGGTCTGTTTTAGCAAACTAGCGCATCCTTTTTTAAAATTGGCATCACAATCAAAGATGAAGCCACAAACGGTCAGTTCCTTTGTGGATTTCACATCTGGATGAATAGGTTCAATGTTGATCACATTTGAAGCATGTCTTGGATGACTGAAGTGGCAGTTTGTTTTCATCAGCCCAAAATTGTACACGTTTAAATGCTTCAGGGTCAGGATCTGCTCCAGCCTTGAACACGGGAGCAACCAGTGTCCAATTGTTTGCATAACCATCTAGCGTGGATGGCATTTGAACCTCCAAATCAGATACCATAACATTGAAAGCATTAGATCCCAATATAGTTCCAGCTGATGATCCTCTGTTAATAACACAAAAAGTGCTTGCTGATCCATTGACTACAGCTCTTTGCCGACGTTCACAGAGAAAAAACATACACGATTGTTTATCAACGTGTGCTCTTGTCATCTTGCCACCTAATAAACTGGATTAGAAAAGCAATTTTATGACATCTCCGTAACAGAAGTGTTGATCTATTTCCACACCTTAGTGCTTTACTGATTTACTGTTGTGGATTGGAGATATGCCATCAGAAACTTTTAAACTTATGTCTTTTACAATTGCTTTCGAATCACTTGGAGTGGAAACTTTGAACTTTTTTTGCTTATTAATTGTTAGGTTGTTTTGACTAAAATATCTACAGATGTTCTTTGACACTACAGCAGCGATTACTCCTTGAGATCAAATGCGAAAATTATGGAATAGAAGCAAAATTTCTACAAATAGTAAATTTTAATAAGATTATCAACATTTTTGGAAGTATATAATAATAATAATAATATTTTATTTTTAAAATCCTGTGTATATAAAATCACTATAAAATATAAAGTGCTAAGCACTTATTAAGATATTAAAAATAGATTTTTTTGTTTCAGAGGTTAACTTATTGTCAAAAATTATTCCTAAGTATTTAATTTTTGTATCTTCTTGTATAATATTATTGTTTATTTTTAACATGAATTTTTCAGTCTTTTTAGAATTATTTAACACCATAAATCTGGTCTTGTCAACATTTAATTTCATTTTATTTTTTTTCAAACAAAATATAGTATTGCAGTTTGTAGTGCGCTTAATAAAGCACAATGGTTAGTTGAATACAGCAGGATGTCATCGGCATATTGGACACATTTTATGTTTTCATTAAAATTGATGTCATTACCATAAAGATTGAATATTAATGGCCCTAGAACAGAGTCTTGAGGTATTCCTTTATTATTTGTGTATTAGAGATTTCATTGTTTACTTTTACATATTGTTGTCTATTAGTTAAATAGGAGGTTAATAACTTAGTTGGATATTTATTAAAGTTGTATATATGTCTTAATTTTTTAATTAGTATTTCATGATCTATTGAATTAAATGCTTTAGATAGACCTAATGATAAAATATAAACACTATCTCCTTTATCTATATGATTTCTCCAATCATCTAAAACAAAAATTAATGCATTATTCATGGACATATTCTTTTTAAATCCAAATTGTAAAGGTCTTATTATATGATATTTTTCGAAATATTCATTAATTTGGTTATATAAAATTCTTTCAAATATTTTACTTATAATTGATAGAACTGAAATTGGTCTGTAATTATGTACCTGTTTTGTTTTTGCTAAATGAATAATAAAGCAAACAAAAAATGGTTATAGGTCATTTTCACCCATTTCTAGTGCTAAAATGTTCGGCCAGTTTCTTAAGGCTATTATTTGTCTCAAATGTGTATTTATTCGGCAAATTTAGTCTGCATATTGAATTAGTGCCGCATCTACAATTTTTTGGCATAACTCATTTATGTACAAAATAAAAATAATCTGAGAAAAAAAGCAGTTACTTAATGAAAAATAGTTTTTAAGTAAAATCTTTCGATTCAAAGAATTTACAACTCTAAAAATATTGAAAGAAGACCTCACAAGTGGTCCTAAATGAGGCTTAATTTCCAAATCCTTGGTTTTCTAGTGATTTTATTCATATGAGTTTGATGAATTTTTAATTTCATGGTGAAACTCTTAAACACTTGGCAACTCGAGCAAAAAAAACATTAGATTAGTTTTTTATTTCTTCAAATGGGTGTTCACCCAAGATTGAAAACTTTAATATTTTGATACGTCTTCCTTATAAAAAAGATGCTCAATCAATTTATATAAAATATTGAAAGAAATAACTAATCAATAAACAACAATGCTACGCTACCAATTCAAATATATCCTGATCTGAAAAAACTATTTGTGAAAGTAGAAAAGTAAGAAGTATATTTTGCTTAATATAGACAATTATATTTGCCAAAACGTATAGCTAATTTCAGTAAATAATTCAAAACATGTATAGATTGATTTGTTCGCCTTAAAGACCAAGACTTCTTCAGTTTTCAATAATTGTTTTGTTTGGTAATCTCGATGAGTACATCACATGTTAATAGTTTTGTTCTACATATAAATGCACGCAATTGCTTTAGAATAGCCATCAACATTTGCCTTGATTTCTTGGATGACTGTTTGCTGTTTTAAGAAAAAACTGTTTGATAGTTGTTGATCTACCATAAGATTTTGGTATGCGTTCAAATTCCGAGTTTTTGCATATAGTGGCATCGACACATCAAATGTTCCAATTTCTAAGTGATCATGAACATTTGAACTACTTTTGAATTATGGAAGATGTATATTTGGGAACACTGTTATTTACTGGAAGTTTCTGATCCCTCGTTGAAGGATTTGATGAATTATTCACAAAAATGTAGTCATTCTTTGATTTTCAAAGTCTTTTGAAAATGTTTATTGCAAGTGTAAAAATTCGCATTAGAAAGCATTATTTAAAAAATGGTTTCGCTAAATCATAGACATCCTAAGCTGTGTAAAATTCAACCAAAATCCATCAAAAATGGGCTGCTGATAACAGTAAATACGTTAAAAAATTTATATGTTCAGGACAAAATATCCAAATGCATTCCTGTGTGAACATGCACAACATCTATAATACTTAACTTTTTCAAGAAAAGCTATTGCCTTTTATATCAACTTTTAAATTCGCTTTACAATTAAATTGACAAAAGCTTCCAAAAGTTTATACTGATATTTGAATTATTTAAAAGTTTAGTTCTCCTGCGTCTGCTGACGTCATTATGTGGGACACTGATTGAAGAGGGAATACATTGCAATGATTGGATGAAAATTTATATCAATATTTCTATTATGTTTATGCAAGAAGTTTTGCATTACACATGTAATTTATAAATGGTGATGGATTACGTATGAGAGTAGTTAAAAAAAACTTCAATATTTTTATTGGGAATTGCTTATTAGCGATAAGAGATTCACTAATTTTTTAAAAAGAGGAGTAATTGTACAATACATTACCAATCATTTTGAAAGCTAGTAATATATTTCAATGCATAAATTGTAATTTAAAGTAAACATTTGCATAATATGTTTGCATTCGATTTTTTGAAACTTTGCAATATATCAAGAACATCAAATATTAGTTTAATTGCAAATTATTATTTAGTATAACTGCTTGGTCCCATTGATTCCATTATTTTTGTATTACTTCGAAATAATTCATGTTTATGATGTCAGCGAAATATTTAAAAACATTTTTCTATAATCAAGTTTTGCAAAACTATGTATTGATTTTTCTAGCGCGAAATATCAATATTGCGTAGATTCAAATCAAAATCAATTACGCTCAATTTTATTTTGAATGCTTATCTAAATGCCGTTGAGGTGAAATATAAAAATTTGTTTGATTTTTTTGATACAAGTTCCGGTTATTACATTCTAACCAATTTTTTCATACATGAATACTTAAACTTTTTTTAATTAATAGATGAAGATGCGAGCATAGTTAACACTAAAAGTGCAAAGTGGGTCATTGGACACTATTATAAAATTCTTTGCGATATAATTTCCTTAAATCTTCTGACTTTTAGAATTTTTGTAAGTACAAATTCTGCACACAACGTAAAGTTTAAATATAGTGCTTGAAACATTTTTATATGCATTTAAGCAGCAGGTGTGTCAGTTGTCCCAAACTGTCTTATGCAACTAAAATTGTTAAGGAATTAATTTTTTTGCTTGACAGCATTTTTTATTTATGATTATTGTAGAAATAATATGGTTTAAGTTTTAAAGCAAGCAGGCAACGTTTTCACTTAGAATAAAAAATTCAGATCATATGCAGACAAATGTATCTACATTGAATAACAAACTATAATCTATATCTAGTATACCTATATAATGGGGAGCCTTCATTTGCTGGCTTACTGAACTTCAAATATTAGACCAATTTTGCTGTGAGCTTAATTTCTTTAATTTTATACTATGTGTTCACTTGAGTGTTGCATATGGAAATTCCATTTTCAAATTATGAAAATGGAAAGGAAATGCAAATCCTTTTATGTAATGGAAATTTTATGGAAATAGAATTTCAAAAAATTCCTTCTCAACAGTATAGAAAATGTCTAAATTTATTTAAATATAATAAAAACTTTTTAAGAACAGTCACAAAATCTATTAAAACAACTAAATTTAGTCTGAATTATAGAAAGCAAAGGTTATTGGAAAGATAATGTCATCAATATATTAGTACAGTAAACCAATTTTAGACTCCATGCCCGAATATGGAAATTTTCGCCCAGGACTTTAGAAATATAAAGACTGGCCCCGATTGGGAATTGTAGCATTAGTTACAAATTCTGCTGCCAACCCTGCATGTGCACATAAAATTTTTTGTATTAAATGAAACCACAATTAATGGATTTATCTGAAGAAATTTTGTAATGTTATTCAATATTTTGTCCAATTTCGATCAAAATAGAAGTTGTTCTGTGGGACCAGTAGACTATCTGGCAAAATATTTCATGGAATTTTGAGGGGCCCAAATCGAATGGGATTAAATGGGTCTGAAATCACTAAAATTTTAGTTACACAAAACCGAAACCATTAGAGTTATTGAAAGATGTGGAAATGTTTGAAATATACTGTAGTTGTGGAAATGGAAGGCAATCGCATTTGCATATGCAAGCCTGGTTCTCTTTAGTAATTTGTTGATACTATCAGCGGTTCCTGCAAATAATATTGCTAAAAATAGTTAATGTCAAACAAGTAGCATGTTCTTTTTATGCCATTTCCATGTATTCATAAACTGGCATCGAGTATATTTGGAAAATTGTAGTAGATCATTTTATAAACTTATGCTTTGAAATGAATTTACTTCAGTATGTTCTAAAATATCAACTATGCCCATAAACATATTGAAGAATGGAATTTTGTAATATTATTTAATCAGAATTTATTTTTTATTTCATTTTGACATAGAGATAACGCCAATTCATTTACTCTTTTAAAAAATTGACTTCGGAAAGATTCTTGGGAAAATTGAGCCTCAAAAAATTTTCAACTCCTAGCTCATCTCTGAATTTCTTCATATAAATTTTGCTGTATTTTCAGTTAGCCTGAATTACGTAAGCAAAATCCAGATATTATTCATGATTTGTAATAAATATATGCACTAATTATACTTTGTAACTAAATATTGAAAAGAATTTCCGCTTTAGTTAAAAGTTTATTTTTAAATGGTTAGAGGTGAAACGCTACCAGTACGTTACTTCTGGTAAAAGTCACATTATGTTGGCTTTTTAGTTTCGATTGATATTTTCTGAACCTTGCATCTTAAAATAGGATAGTGGTGTGAAAAACCCACTCTGGCTTTTTATGGTAGTAAAATTTTTTGGTCCTTCTATTATTAAAGCTAAGGATTGATGCTTGTATCAATAGACCTCTACTACTACTGATCAGAGATATGTCTCTGTGACCTGATCTTGATTAGAAAAATATATAGATATACAATTAATTCAGTCATTTATTCAATATACTGTATATATTTTCTTGCTTAAAAAATTTTTACAATATCCACACCAATTTTGGTACACCACACTAATCACAAATTACCACATTTTTAAGAAGCATCTACTCTGATATGTACTCGAAGTTACGGTATCAGCTGACTCCAAACTCAAATACGTTATGAAGTTAAAAGCAGAAAATACATTGTGAAAAATATAACTTAAAAATTGAGAAAGAACAACACAAAATATATAAATCATTTTTTTTAAATTCGCATTTGTGTGTTTCATCTCACCTTAAGCAACCTTACGCTTAATTAGCAGAGTTCAGCACAGACCCAAATTCTTATGGACAATGAACCAAACATATTTGAAAATAGGATATCGAATGAGAAGAACCATTCTAAATCTGACATTTAATGGCATCTGCAAAGGTAGCAGTCATTTTATCATAATGCATTTAGCAAGATTTTGAACACAAATATTTTTCATATTTCAAAAAGTAACTGAGATCGTGAAATAATTGAAACTTAGATGTACAGTCTATATGTTTATATAAGTGAACATTGTCATTTTAATACTTTCTTTAAGTGCATTTGAAGCCAAAAAACTTTTCTGATTGTGCATAGAATGAGCAAGGTATATTTTCCACATTCACCTCAATGCTAGTATTTCCTAAAACAATATCACAAATATTGCAGCTATCCTATTACATTTACTTTGACACAGAAATCGTAGTATTATTTAAACTAGTTGCTCCAGGGCATTGCTAAGCAATGTGAAAGATTCTACTTTATCCAAAAATTATCCAGAGTTCTCATCCAATAGAAGAAAATTGCTTTGCGAGAAATAAAAATTCAGTAATGGGCAGGACCCCAAATGAAACGCAATTTAATAATTTCTATTGTTGACATCATGGAGGGAGGAGAAAGACGTAATTTGCTATTAAAAATACATTTTTTAATTCATTTTGCATTATTTGCTATTAAAAATACATTTTTTAATTCATTTTGCATTATTCACCAATAAATTTTTCAAGTTCAGATCAAAAGATCAAACTATGAAAATATTAAAATTCATATAATACCAACAATATTATTCTGCAAAAATTACAAGTATCACATTGTTAACGATGGACGCACATTTTCTTAATTCAGAAGGAATGTACTGGGAAAATGAAATTGTATTCCATGGAGCTAATGTTGTAAGCCTGGGTTTTTTATTATTTCCTGCGATTGGCTCGTGGTGTTGTTAATTAAATATTGCTTTAATTTAGTATTACTATTATATTTTAATAATTACATTTGTATTCAATTATATTTGGCTTCATGACGAATTTGAGATTTACTTTAACTAGCATTTTGTTCGTCTGCATAAAGGTTTCTTACAAGAGATTTTTAAATGCGATTGATTATTTTTTGCAAAATTATAGATCTACAAAATTAACTTAGAATATTTAAAGACATAAGTCATAACCATCACTTCATCAAGCAGTTGATATCCTGGAAAGCTGAAACATTTAAATGGAAAAACGTTTAGTTGTTATGTTGCATGCCTTTCAATGCTGACGACAGCACCTTATGTCACACATATACGGTCAACCATTTCCAACAACACTTTATACAAGTATCTTTGACTCAATCCAACTTTTATTCTGCGCTTAACTGCTCAAAGCGATGATCAGTTAAGCACTACTACTTTATCATAGTCTGGGCTACTAATAATCGTTTCTTCAAATTGAATTGAATATTACTGTTGAATATTATAAGTAACTCCTTAACAATAATGAACACAAAAAGTAACTTTCTTAAGGATTGGCGAATAACCTAGGCTAAGCAGCATTTTTTAATGTCTTTGCAAAATTTAGCCTCAAAATGTTTTGTGCAGGAAATCCTTAACAATGAAATCTAGTTTTTAGCTGCATAGAATTTCGCAGAAATTTAAAGCAAGTAGACAGAAATTTAAATTTTTGTATTGTAAAGTTTACAAACTTTTTGGGAATTGGGATTCGATTTCACAAAAAGAAAGGCATTTGCACAAAAATGTCTGATATTCATAAAATTAAAATTAATTTTTTTATTAAATTATAGTCCACAGAAGTGAATTTGGAGTGAAAAAGTCAATTTGGAATTTTTGATGAATTACCATCTGTCGAAATTCCAAATGATAAATACATAAAAACTGCCCTTCTCTTTTATATTCAATGTTCACCATATGAGAAAATGTCAATTATTGAAAGAATTCAGAAAATGTGAATACCATTATATTTAAAAATAATTCTGATTTTTCTGGATATGCGGATTTTTGCAAAATAGTACCTAGAAGTAATTAAGTTTAATTGGAAACTGGAGAAGCTCATAAATCAGTTTTCATTTCTCAATAGATATGTAGTTTTTTAATAATAATAATAATATTTATTTTTAAAATCATCTGTATATATAATCACTATACAAATAAAGAGATAAGCACTTATTAAGGTTTTTGAATAAATATTCATTTTATAAGACAAAACATATTTTTCGAGCTTTCTTCGCTCCAAGTTTTCGAAGGCTCGCTTTTCCGCACCCGCACACCTCTACATAAATTCTAGGAAATAGCATTCACACTAAAAGGTCGTTTTGATGAAAAGTTGCTAGAAAATTTTAATCAGAATTTTTTGAGCATATCACAATTGGACATAAAGATGCCATAGCGTATATAATTTCTATTTTATTAGTGTGCAAGTCAATCAAAATGTTGTTAAATTATGTAACATAGACAATTATCATTGTGTGCACTTTAAGTTCAAAGTTAATTAATTATTAGCATATTCCAGCTAAATACATACTCGCGAGTGTATACTCAAAGAAATTTTGCAGGAGTGCTTATTTTCCAACTCAATTAATTCTCGTTATGTAAACCCCATGTATCTCACTTCTTGCACCTTATTCCAGTTTAAGCCCAACCCACATCGGCAAATGCACACACAATATGGTTAAATTTGAATATACTCGCATCCAACCCAAAAACTACTAATATCAATAATCAGCAGATTATATACATGGAAATGAAAAATTCCATTCTTCTACTACATTTTATTGAAATTTATGGAAATGCAATTTCGAAAAAAACATTTTCAAAGCTATTTAAATTTTTTAAGGATAATCTCAAAATGCATTACAATAACCAAAATTAGTCTAAATCATCCAAATCAGATCCAATGCAACTTCAAAACTTGGTTAATGTCAAATAATATTGGTTAAATAGCACTGGTAAAAAAACGAAATTTTATTCATCATCAAGGATATAATTATATTTTCCTGAATGTATTTTTTTACTCATTCCAAATCTGGTTATAGTATTTGAAATATTTATGTATATATAATTTTTTGAGAAATTATGAAATTTTTTGAAAATCTTTCTTTTAAGCTGTTGGTATGAATTTTCACAAAACAACATCCAACAGTGGTCAACCATAATAATTTCGCTTCAAAATGCCTCGCAATCAACTTCTATAGTCTGAAGGTCTTGGCTTCATCATAGAAACTATATGTGCCAGAGAAAGTTTAATTTTAGTTTTTGAATCTACATTTAAAATGCAATTCAAAAACAATTTAGGGCAAAAAAATTTTTTTGATAAAAAAACGATGTTGACCAGTGTAATTGCCTCAATGCACTGATAAAGCTAAAGCAATTTTAGTTTCCATGCGTAAATATGGAAATTGTCGCCCATATTTAAAAATGGGACCCGTTTGCAAAATCTAAATTTCGTTATTTATTTTTGTTCCAACCCTCTATGTGCATATATTACTATCTTTTAATATATAATGACACCGCAATGAATATTATTATTATCCACCGAAAGTTTGTGATGCATGTGAGTGCACTGCGCGAATTTTTTCATATACTGTATCATCGCAATGCATATATTATTTTATATTATTGATTTTATTTCGGTTTTGAACAGGACTGGAATAGAAATTAAATGAAATCACGACTAATTATGAAATTAAAAGTTCCATGGGATTTACTTTTCCACTCCCGTGAGACTGGTACAGCAATGAACAATCTGGAACCACGCAATTCAGAATGCTACTCACAACTTTTCCAATTTTAATCAAAATGGAAGTTATGCTATGGTATCAAGGAACTATGATTTCGAAAATTTTTATGGGATTGAAATGGGGGCAAAATCCAATTGGACTAAATTGAATTGAAATCAATGAAATACATAACCACTAGCTTTTCCAAATACAAGTCTGACAATCTAAATCACCACCTAATAGAGAAGAGTCATCTGTTTCATCTTTTCTCTTAATCTATGGCATGTATATTTCCTTGGCCTTTTCGCCCTCGGGACCTTTGAAGTTTGCGCACGACAGGCTTCAATGGGCTTGGAAAATCAATGCTCATATCAAGAACCAGTTAAACTTCTTAGTTGCTTCCATGGGCTCGAAACTTTATGGTAAAATGAACGTTAGGAATGAAGGCAATTTAATTTTTTACAAATTTGTAATTTTCAAGGAAAAATAAATAATAATATCAGCCATTTTTCAATGCGATTTAAAAAAAATTCAATATTGCATTCAAGCATGTTTTCTAGTACAGACGTTCATACCTCACAATTTACAAATTTCCTAACAAACTTGCAGAAAATTCTTTCTAAATGTGAAAAACGGTTTTTTCTTTTAAAAAGGTTAAATTAGTATGCATATAAATAAATTTGAAAAATCACATGGTGTAAATTTTCACGAATTCAATTTGCAAACGTGTTAATAGTAACAAATTAATTTTCTATCATGCTAAGATTTGTGATTTGACACATTGCACAAATGGTCCAATTTATTTGTCAAACTCAATGCACGTTCACTATTTCATATAACTGTCCTATAATTATGTACGGTCGGATTTGTTCAAAAATATAGGAACTAGTGGTGGATCCAGGCCAGTCCGGTTAAAGTCGGTTCACCAGGAGAAGCCGGTTAATAAAGTTAAAATCCGGTTAAAAATTATATTTTTGATTTTCAAAATGTACTGATTACAATTATTGCAACATTACAAAATCATAGAAACTGTGGCAAAGGGTGCAAGAATTCCTAGTTGTAGTCAGTGTAGTCCTAATCTGCATTTGTGCCATTCAAATTATTGAATTGTAATAATGCGTGCACTATTTGAAAAAAATTATCCAATTTAAGAGAAAATGATGTATTGATTCCAACATGTTTGAATTCGAATTGTTGTTGCTAGACTATATTTCAATATCTCTAGTTGGCCATGGATAACATCATTCCTAACGTTCAAAATTTCTTATTCTATTTCTATTCCATTTTTTGCGAATACATGCACTTCTTTTTTTAAATTTCGATAGAATTTCAATCAATTTTCCTCAATATTTGATTTATCAAATTTTCATTTGCCTAATCACGAAGACGATATATATATGTATATATATGTCTTAAACATGTTCGATAATCTTTACCCTATTCCCTACTATGAGTAAGTTGAAGAGCAAACTTCAAATTCAAGTTGAATATAAGCAAAATAACTTATAAACTTGCAATAAATTGTCGCAAAGTTCACAAATTTAATATGTATGAATATACATACATATATAATATTATATATATATATATATATATTCTAATTCCTGCTGCACTCGCTCTGATGATGTTGTCACCTTCTCCATTCGTCGTACAAAGAAACATCGCACCCTTCACTCGTTTTTTATCGTGCTTGTACTGCTGCTAATTACATCTTGACTCGCAGCCCTCCAACAGCGATTGATTTCTTTTCCCCGCCACCGAGCTTCAAGAAATCTTTGATGGCTTTCCTCTTTGCTGAGCCCTTCTCCAACTTCGCCTACTCTTCCATTTGCTGCTATTTCATCTCCTGTGACTGTCCTCGCTGCCGTAAAACTTGACTTGTTTTTATTTTTTTTGTTGTTTATGCCTTCAGCGGCTAATAAAGTCATTGATTATTATTATTATTATTATATATATATATTACATATATATGTATATGTATATATATATATGTATATATATATATATATATATAAACTTTATGTTAACACATAAGCATAGGCCTTTTAAAGGAACAGAATATATTTTTCTTTTATATTTTCTTTAAAATTCGGTTAAGTTAAAAAGAAATCTGGTCCGGTTAATCCGGTTAAATTATATTGGGACGCACCGCAATAATAGATACCAATGATCCAGCATCATATACTCCATACATTTACATCCAAAGTAGCGATTATGGTTAAAACTGATTAGCTCTTGTAGAGGTCATAGTTGAAGTTCATAAAATGTTATTTCTTCAACCATCTATATAATTGCTAAGTTAATTCATGCATCTTCTAACAAAAATTAATGCTATTATGTAATTTGAGAAAGTTCCTTTTTAGCTTTTTAGTGCTTAAAATTCTGCATGGCGAATAACCCCACCTATTTTATACAATTAGATGCAAAGTTTACTTGCATTGAATATTTAGGTCATGAAATTTCGAAAATTAACTGCTGCTCATTTATAAAAGTATCAGCAATTCAATAAAACTATCATTATTTTACGACAATTTTATGTAAATGTAAGCCTTTGGGCAATTAAATGTTTAGATTAGATTCGAGAAAAGACCTTTAAAATCTCATTATCTTTGAATTGCCAAAATATTAGCATTAATCGCTGCATCATTAATTCAACAAAATTTTATCTAATTCCAAATTTATGAATATTTATGAATTCTTACTTACATGTACACTGAATCCAAATCCGACATATTTTTCTAGAGCAAAACTTACGAAAGTTCCCAAAATAGTTTAAGTATAGAAGTCTAACTTATTTGAGGTTTTAATGTCATTACGTGAAAATATTCTCCAAATGTAACAATTAATGTGAATATATGTGTGTCAAAATTTTGGAATCTTGCTTGAAGGTCTTTACATGGTACGACATTCAAGTAAATATATAATAAATATATAATAAAGATGTGCGAGTAAAGGTGTTTTAGAGGTCGTCAAAGCTTTTCTGCACACACATCCGTTTTTTAGAAAAATCTCATTTGGATACATGCATAGGTAGAATGAAAAGCATTCACGCATATACATGTATATATATATATATATATATATATATATATATAAATTAGACCCTAGTGTAAATAAGTAATGAGTGGTTGGCCGCGACTAACAGAATAATTAAAGTTTAATAATTCGCACATGCTGAGAGGAACATGCTCAATTTGAACATTGAGTTGTTTTACGGTTGCGTCAAAAAGGTTGGAACCCTACAATATATTACTATTTATTGTTTTAATTTCTGTTATTATAATCCTATCAGTAGTTTGGTGCTGGTTTATAACCTCGCATGTTGTTTTACAACTGTTGTAGCTGGCAAGCACATCCCTAACATGACTCATGAAGCAATGATACGCATGGAGTCTATGGACAAACATCCTAATGATATTTCTCTAAACCTCTGACTAGCAAAGAGTTCAATAACACGCATCCTTGTTACATTTACTAAAGAAGGAAGAATCAAATATAAGAAAGGCCCGCCCTCCTCTCAAAGCATCCAGCACTAACAAGCAGATGTTGATACTGCTTTTCCAACCAACCCTAGCTTGACAGCTTTTGAATGAGGGATAATTGCAGGGTTGGAAGTGAGACAAACTTCGGATCTGCTGAACGAATTTTAAACAAGTATGGTCTTTATTGACGAATCGCAACAAAGAAATATTTGCTAGCCAATAAGAAAAGATTTAATCCACTTAGTCTTTTAGACTTTGCAGAGCGCAGATGAACACCACACCAGCAGACATTCACCACTTTTTTATTCAGTGATGAATCGAAGTTCGAGCTAATTCCTCAGTTTAAGATGTATGTCAGAAGACCACAAAGACGCAAAACAAGGTTGGATCATCAATATTGAAAAAGACTATCCAATTTTGGGGTGACAGGAGAATGATTTGGGGCTTCATTAAGCAGGATGGCAGTGAAAGTTAATCTAATTTGAAAGAAACTTCTATAATCAGTATTATATTCATTTGCTTGACAGGAAAATTCAACTTGATTTAGTTTCTCATGTAATTTCCACAGGACCGTGCTTCAGTGCACACCTCACGTGTAACAAAGCAATATATGGAGGGTTTGACATAGCCCTTCTTGCAGATTGGGTTTTCCAAAGCCCAGATCTCACTTAATTTAAGCATATGTGGGCGCAAGTTAAAATAGAAATCTAATAAAGCAACTTCCAGAGAAGTTAACGAACTTTTGACATTTTTGGAGTCAACAATTAAATCAGTTCCAACAAAATATAACAAGGAACACTATGAGTCATACCACCGTCTCAGAGCAAACATCAAAAACTTTAAGATCATTATGAAAACACCTCTAATACTAAGATTTCTGAAGCCCTAATTATTAAGAACTCAAATAAACAAAGACTAATGAATAAACAAAGAACGAAGCTTGAATACTAAGCTTGTTTATCATTTTATGAAAAAACAACGAACATTTTAATTGAGAGCACTTTCAGTACTTACTGTACCATCGTCAGTCAAAACCACAAATTATTTGATGGTAAAATTATAAATTTACAAATCATTAATTAAATTAAATTAAACTAAAATAAGCGAAGAGTTTGATGACATTTTGTATTTAAATTAGGTCTCTCTTCCTTAGTATAGATTGATTCTGTGATCTTGGTGCATTTGTGTTTCATTAAAATATTAAAGTCAGATGTTGATGCTTTCTGTATTTTTGAGTGCATATAAATTTCGGATTGTAAGTGTCCTATATATATATATATATATTTTATGTTAACACATGGGCCAATTTCATTTTGAAAGATTGAAATACAATATATTTGTTTTTAATTTGAATATGATGCTAATTTTTAAAGATCCGGTTAAAACCGGTTAAAATCCGGTTAAGTTTGGAAATTATCCGGTCCGCTTAATCCGGTTAAAGTACAGGGAGAAGCACAGCACTAATATAAATATATATATATATATATATATATGACTTCGAATGCTACGGTTGGTTCTCATAGATGATCGAGC
This sequence comes from Hofstenia miamia, assembly GCA_900660155.1. Classification (NCBI taxonomy): domain Eukaryota; kingdom Metazoa; phylum Xenacoelomorpha; order Acoela; family Hofsteniidae; genus Hofstenia; species Hofstenia miamia. Next base: position 1,230,493 of record CABFPE010000132.1, on the reverse strand, counting down.
AAACAACATTCAACAGATAGCATTGATGTTAAATATGTAATATTCACATTGATAAACTCTAAAAATGTTCTAGTGATGTAAAACTTTTATGGAATGTTATATGGTGGTGGTGGTTATCTTGTGGTCTTTATCATCAGGTGTAGAAATGAACCCTAGTCAGTCCTCAGTGCTCGATATGCAATAAATTGCAAGCAATTATGAATGCATCTAGTGGTGGTTCCATGTGCACCCTCTGTTGGGAAAATGTCGCAAAGCAAATATTTGCCTTCTCTGATGAAAACGAGGTGACAAATCTCACAATTGGTGATTTTCAGAGAATTATCCTGCAAAATGTTGAGGAAGCAGTTGCTGACTTTCGAACTGAGATAGCTAAACTGATTGAAAAAAATACCAGGCTTGCTAAAAATTTGAGAATAGTGAAGATAGTGAAGATTGCTCGAAAGAAACTGTCCATTCATTTGCAACAATAGAAACACAATTTTCATCTAGCATGAAACTTATTCAAAACATTCAAAGTGACACTGACAGGAAAAAACTTCATAACATTGTTATCAGAGGTCTTTCTAAATCTCAGGGTGCAACATTACAAGATAGGATAGAATAAGAGAAAGCAATAATTTGGAATGTCATTACACATGTGGGAGTCAATACTCATTCCATCAGTGATTTTAGGCACCTTGGCAAATTTGAAAAAATAATTAACAGCTCAGACCAGTGTTAGTCAATTTCACATCTACATGGGATAGTTGGTTGTGCTTAATTAACTCGAACAAATTGAAAACTTTTAAGACAAGGATATGTATTGAAAAAGATTATTCTATTAGTCAGAGAAATGTTTTGGAAGCTACATTAATGAAAAGAAGAGAACTAATTAAAAGTGGCGTTCCATTAAATTATCTAATTGTTAAAGACTTAAAGCTTCTTAAAAAGGAAAATAGCAAATTCAATCAAATTGATAGTGATGTTAGCACTTTGTGACTACCTAATCAAATGCCTATAATATTATTTACAAATGCTCAGTTAATCTGTAATAAAGCAGATCTGCTCAAAGTCAATGCTCAAACCGAACAACCAGATATTATAGCAATGTCCGAAACATGGATAACAGAACTACATGGCATAAAGCAATTCACTCTCCCCAACTATCATGACCCCAATTTCAACTGAAAGATTTATCACACAAGGAGGTGGTTTTGCTATATGGGTTCTCTACAAACTAGGTACGGTAACCAAACAAACACTTGTTGTCTGCTGCAAAGAGATTCAGCTGTGCATTGCTGAAATTGGTAATCTTAACTTTTTTTGCGTGCTTATATATATATATATATATATATATATATA
>CABFPE010000132.1:1179149-1205690 GCA_900660155.1 Hofstenia miamia | reverse complement strand
ATATATATATATATATATATATATATGTGTGTGTGTGTGTGTGTGTATCCTATGCTGGCTCATCGGAATGGGCAAGTACATTAACTTCATTCTATTTCAATAACATCATATTGAATTTATATCACCAAAACTATAATATTGTATGAGTGTTAGAAGAATATTAGTTCAAACAGAATCCTGCTTTAACCTCATAGGAAGAGACCTTATTTGAAAGTTAATTCGAGAAAAATACTACATCAATCATTTCTAAATCAGATAACTACCCTCTTAATGAATTAATTGCTAGTGTTTCTATTTCCTCTCATATGTGTAGAATACAATGAGAAAACGAAAGTTTCATCCATTGGATCAAATTATACTAAAATCAAGTTGATTGAAATTTTTTTGAAAATTTCTTAAGAACTGCAAAAAGAGAGCAACTAAGTATAATAATGATATAAAATATAATCTCTTGGAAATGTCTATGAAAAAAATACAGTTACATACAACGAATTGAGAATCTTATTAGGGATTACTTTAAGTAAGCAATTTATTAATAGTTATTATTTTGCACTTAAGTTACATTCAATTTTGCTAAAAATTTGCTTGACACAATCACTCTAGATTAAATTTGGTATTAATCGTGTATGTCTTAGTTTTCTTAATTATATAAAGAATATAAATAGGGAACAGCTTGTCAAAGTTATTTCTTTCCCTTCATTGAAATACTTACAATTTCTACACTTAACATTGGTTTATGCTGTCAAAATGCATTTTCTGAAGTCCACAACTTTTGTGTTAATTTTTTTGAAAATGAATTTATCGACCCTCCACAACTCGATTACTTGAATGACTTAGAAAGGGAAAATCCAATGTTTATTCAAATTTCATATTTATTTTACCGTGAATTGGATTTATCAAAATCTAAAGCTAATTGATGGTAGGTATTTGTTTGAAATATAATTGATTTTGATATATATATATATATATATATATATATATATATATATATATATGTATTTAATTTGCATCATCTCAAACAAATAAATTATTTAGATTTCATTTCTAATTTAAAAAATTACTGAAAATTCAACTCCTATTAAAATAGAAGGAGTAGGAACTACCTCATTGCCTAAAGGGAATGTATATATTTGTTTATTGAAGTGTGCATATTACAAATTCATATTATTCTAATTCTATTTCAATGCTTACAACGAATATCTATTTAATTAATTGCATACATTTATATTTTCATTAACAAACTGTATTTAGTACAGAAACACTGTTTATATTAAATATATTAATTGTATTTCAAAACGCAATAACTCAAGAACAATAGCAACGAAATATAGCCAAGTTATCAATATTTTGCTAATTCACAAAAAATCAAGACATGGTATCAATTTTTAAAACAAAACTAAAGAGATGACTGAATTGGAAAATTGTGAAAATGTATGTATTGAAATTGATCACATTACATATAAACTTCCTTTACTACATAATTGCATAACATTTTTATTGGAATTTTAAAGACTATTTAGTCTAAGTCTTACTTAGATAGAAAATACTAGTTTATTAATTGCACAGTGTATCAAAAAATTGTTTATCTTTATTTGTCAATGTTTCTAGACTAAATCGATGCTGATGATTCCAAAAGTGTATATTATCTGATCGCGTCATTTTCAGAAAAGAAATTATGAGGGATTATTTTTACTGTTAATGGATAATCTCAATTACTGTTGATTTGGCAGGGTAGTTCTTGTTTTTATCAATTTAGATTTAGATTGGAAATTAAAAATACATGTAAAAAAGTTAATGAAGCCGAATCAAAGGTTCTTATATTAGGAAAAAGTGTTATTTTTCGAGTGATGCCTGTTAAAGAATCACTCATAACTGTTTTCAGAAAATGATATTATTAGATAATTATCATTTTTGGAATCAGCAGCATTTATTTGGTTTAAAAACATTGAAAAAAATATTGTTAGAGGAAAAATTTAAATTTCTGTACAGTGTGTTATTTATGTTTTTTGAAATACAAAAGTTCGAAATGTAAGTTTAGCATTTTGTGTATATTACATAAGAGTCAAAAAGCAATTTACTTGCCTGCCAAACATTAACATGGGAAATAAAATATAAACAAATCTAAACCAACAAACTAATTAACATAATATATAATAAATGATAATTACCAATGTTTGTGTAGGTGTTCAATATTGGATGTGTTTCGAATGCATGATTTGTGTTGCTGTCTTCTAATGTACATTGTTTTATTAGATATGATTTCTTTAGTTTTTTTCTAAACTTTTTGTAATTATTTTCTATTCGCGTTTCGTAGTCTAAATTACTCCACAATTTTATTTATACTTGCTGAAAATAATTTGAATTTTTATCTAAATACAGACATTTTTGCAATCCCTCATTCAATTTTATGTAGTCCTTTAGGGAGAGAAGAGATGTTTGACGAGATTTATTTTAAATAAAATGGATAGCATATGCAGATTAATTTGGTAGAATAGAGATAATATTTTATATTTATTACGATATACTGATACTTCGCCATGCTTTTGTGCACAATTTAGAGTTTTTATACACCAATTAAATGTCTTTGATAGAAGCATACGATTTTTTCAAATTTATGTTAGTTAAAAGAAAAGAACGCAGAGTACGGAGTGATGAAGCAGTGATTTGTCGAGGACTGAAGTGATTCATTAGGATATGAGTCATTTGGCTGATTCCATTGCCAGAAATATTAATCCCAGTATGGGCTAGGAAACTAAAATGTATGGTTCTTCGTGATAACATGAATTCTTTGAAGACAGCAATGAAGTTGAAAATATGCAAGATAGAAGTTCGTTGAATTCATCAATGACATGATTTTATTGTAAGAGTGAATATTTGGAGACTGGTGCAATTTGAGACGAATCTGTTCAACTAGATGTTGATATTTGATTTAAATGTTCAAATATCGATTAAACCAGTGCTGATAATGATATAATTGAGAATTTTTGGATATTGCGAGATCTTTTCAGCAAGACGCCTAGAATTGTGACCAGTATAAGAATGGAAGGTAGTGGTTTGGTTAGGTAAAAGATTATGCGAGCGGACATTTTGAAGAATGCTGTTTCCAATGCTTAATGAGGTTATACCAGGTTTGATGGACATAAAAGAAAAGACGACAAGAAGATAAGAGAGACAGAAAGGCGCCATGGGAGAAAAGAATTGAGAATAAAGTGGCAAAGATTAGGCAACAAATAGGGAAGATCAGGACAAGTGCAAGAGAAGAGCTTAAGCAGAAATTAGTTACAGAAGCTGAGAAAATATGGGACAAGGGCAAAGCAGTCAAGAGACAATATGAAGTTTGAGACCCAAGAAGCAAGATTCTACAAATAACTAAATGCAGGAGAAAAGGCTACAGCTAGAGTAGGAGAGGACGCAGTACGGTTCTGGGAGAATATATGGAGAAGTGCGGGACCAGAGATAGAGAGTGAGTAGATGCAGAAGGAATTCAGGCAAGAAGAAAACGAACAAAGTATAGGCAGAAGGCAATGCATGGAGAATACTGGTGGATGACAGAAAAATGTGACAGAGAAGAAAGCAACATGTGGTTAAAGAAGGCAGGACTAAATAGAGAAACAGAAGCACTGATAATGGCAGCACAGAAGCAAGCAATAAGAAAAAACTGGGTGAAGCACATAGATAGACAAGTAGAAGTATGTGTAGGCTATGTAAGAAAGAGGCGGAGACTGTTGATCATCTGATAGCAGGGTGTGAGAAGTTGACACAGAATGAGTATAAGTTCAGGCATGACAAGGTGGGACGAATGGTACATTGGAGCTTGAGCAGGCAGCATGGGATAGAAGCAGGAGACAAGTGGTATGAGCACAAGCCACAGGGCGTCATAGAGAATGATAAGGTTAAGATACTATGGGACTTTAACATCCTGACAAGCAAGATAGTAGAAGCACGGAGACCAGACATAGTACTGGTAGACAAAGAGAAAAGATTGGGAACAGTGATAGACATAGCAGTACCAAAGGACAGGAATGTAGAAAGCATGGAGAAAGAGAAGATAGAGATGTACAGGGAGTTGGGAGAGGAAATAGAAAGCATGTGGAAGTTAAGGAAAGTTAATGTAGTCCCTGTAGTAGTAGGAGCACTAAGAGTAGTAAGAAGCATAAGAAAAACTTTGAGGAGTTGGGAGTACCAAAGTGGGAGGAGAAAGCTCTCAGACTCCCGGGGAACTGGTGAGTTTCTTGAGCTGAGAGGGATACCAGCATGAAGCTGTGAGAAGAAATGAAATAATAATAATAATTAATCATTTTGAAATTTCCATGTAAGGCATTATTCCTGTGAGAAACTGGTTCATATGTAATTCAATGAAATTGCTTCATTAAGCATTATGATAGATTATATTATTAGGAACCCAAAAAAACGGTTTTTTACCAAAGCTAAAAGTATCTAGTAACCCTTCAAACACAAGAATAACTTTTTAGGGCGATTATGTTCATATTAACCTCAACTATTTTTAACTTATTTAACTATTTCGGCACTTTTCAGTGACTTTAGTAGTGGCAACTTGTATACAAAATATATGCTGAAAATATACATGATTGTCCCCAATTCTTAAAAATTGTATAGAAGCGATATAGTTTGTAAAATTGTATATAAATGCATATTTATGTCATTTTGAGCCAGATGGATTTTGGAACACTGTTCTTTTTTATTGACGTATAATTGTGTTGAAGATATGATGTATGAAAATGTTTACTTGATGCTTCATTGTGACTTCATAATGTATCCTAGATCCATTTTACAACTAATAAAATGATTCTCTTAAAGCAACAAATTTAATATTAAAACTAAATAATAGCTTATCTGTAAAAATATTTTGTATGTATATTGCCTTTATTCAGTATATTTTTTAAGTTTACATGAAAATCATTTTAAATTACGGGAATATACCGGTACGTATTCTGAGTTGAGCCTTCCATCTGGATAAATCTAAAAACGGTATTTTCACCGCAAAAACATCGTGATTTGATTAAAATTATCATTATCAGCAACATTCATGCAAAGCGAAACGTTTTGAATCTTTGTTTTCGAAATATTCTATAAATTACAAACTTACGTGGGTTTAAGACATATGGAACAAAATTATCAAGAAAATCTGTTTGTGATAAAAAATAGAAATCTTTCTTAACTTGACTACTTTTAGGCTAATTTTAGGTTTTTCTCTATACCTATAACAGCAATATTCAGACCTGCAAACAGCGTAGTACAATTTCATGAAATGCCCGCTGAAATTGTAAAAATAGGCTTTTCAGACAAGTACATGGAGTTGGTAGAGGAAATAGAAAGGCTGTTTAAGTTAAAGAAGGTTGAAGTAGTCCCGATAGTAGTAGGAGCATTAGGAGCAGTAAGAAGCATAAGAAATACCTGGAGGAGTTGGGAATACCAACGTCAGGATGGAGGGGCAGTAGCGCAGAAGGCAGTATTGCTAGGAATAGTTAGAGTCCTGAGGAAAGCTCTCAGACTCCCTGGGAATTATTGAGTTCCGCGAGCTGAGGGATACCATAGCATGGAGCTGTGAGAAGTAAGAATAATAATAAAAATATAATGATATACATAATTGCATGTCTACCTTATTTATAACATTATTTATAAAATTATGTTGTCTATAAATTCATAACATTGAAATTTAATCTTAAAAATTAAAACCTTTGCAATATGTGTAAACAAATACACTGAGGAAAATTGTGTATAAATATGTCTGCCAAACCAGTAGAATGTTTTTCCGCTTAGCGGTGAGAATTTGAGTGACTGGGGACACCGGCCTGAAAAAAATTGAACGATGTGCAACTCTGAATAAGAGCAGCAGCAACAGTACGTGACGAATGAGGCCTCTGTTTCTTATAAGATGCTTCAGTCTGGCAGGCAATGTTAGTGTGCTTTTCATTTAGCTTTTCCCACCATGTAGCAATAGACACCATTAGTGAACTTGTAAATTGGAAAGAACACAAATATGCTTAACACAATTTTTTTCTCTAAAATTGTTAATATTCCTAATTTCATATACAGTATGAGGATTTAAATATTGGGAAAAACGAATTTAGTAACTAACATTATTGACATTACAAGATTAAAATGACTGAGCGTAAAAAATATTCAGGTTAGTTGTGAGATTATTGAATTTTATATATAAGAAGGAATACATTTCCAAACAAAGCATATACATTAATAATCTATTTATAGACCTGGCAATATTTCCTTAAGCGAATTTTGATTCTCTCCCGGAAAAGAGAAAATGCAAAGCAATTTCCTTTTTTAAGAAGTATTTTAATTAAACATAATACAAGTAAGTAATTTCTTTGTGCTCTATTTCAATTGAAATATACTTAAGCGCAGTTATTAATCACTAAAAAGCTTTGTAAATTCCTTTCATACCATTTTTGCTAAGCTGATATCATTAAGAAAGTGATCAAATTGCAATTCTTAATTAGCTATTCAAGGTTTACTCATTTTGTATAAATAAATATAAATTCATTCATGAAATAATCGTCATCCCAGATATATAACAATTCGCAAAAATGAGAAAGATTGCACACGGCTATCAAGGCTATCATGTGATGTTTGAAAATTGATTGTCAAATAAATAATTCTTACCATTATTTGTTTTATATATTTTGAAATAATTCAAAATTGAAAAAAATACGTAAATATCTACATTACTCGAAAATTAAGATTTTAAGAAAACTCCATTAAAAATTATATATTTACAAAATTAAACGATTTTACATGTAAACAAATATATAAAAAATGTCCAAATAGAAAAAATTAATGGGATTGTGGTCGATGGTCGCGAAGAATATGTTTTCTGAGTGAAGAGGCGTGTGTATATCGTTTATTGCAATGTGTGTTTTGACATATATGTTTTTTCGTATCAGAGTGAACCGCATGTGTTTCTTGCGACCTGAACTGCTTGAGAATCGTCTTTGACAATTTTCAAAAATGCAGCAAAAGGATTTTTCACCTAAAACTAAATTTTAGAATATAATATACGAATGGAAAAATATATATGTCACTGCTTTGAAGAATGTAAAAAGAATTGCATCTATAATATATGTATATTAAGATATCCTATCAGAATGTGTTCTTTTCTGTATCTTTAAGTTTTCACGATTGGCACGAAGATTTGATTTTTTCGTTAATACATGGTAGCCTAATATTTTTTCATTCTTGCTTTGCATATATTATTTTTTTGAAAATTTTACTCATTTTTTTCATCTTGCGCTTACTAGCTTATATTTCATGACAGTTCTAAGTTTCCTCTTCCTTTCTCTAAATTATTAAAATACGAATTTTATGCAATTACGCTCAATTTTTTAACAATTTAAGAATTAAAAGCATTCTTAATTGTTTTCTTCATTTCTTTTTGCGTTTTCAAAGTATTTTTGCATTGTTTTTCTAGTTTTCATCCACCTTTCGCAAAATTACTAAAATAGGAAACGAACAATTTTTTTTGCAATTACACTGAATGTATTTTCGCAATATGCCTATAACTCAATTAGTTTTTGATTGAAATGGTTTTCACATTCACTGCCAAAAATTCGATGTATTCTAACCAAATCATTTAAAAAACTTCGATTCTTAGTGTTTTAAGGTGAACCTAATTAGTGGTACTTAATCGAACTATATTTGAATTTTAGTATTAAATGGAAGAGGAGTCTTTCAAGCATATTTCTCGAGATGATGTTGCTAAAAAGATTGGGCTAGGAACTGCTGAATTTGTAGAAATACCACATTACATACGACGACCCAGATAACAATTTAAGGGCTAAACAACGTTGTTTTACGTTGTTATATGGTTGTTTTATGTATCAAAAACAACGTTGTTTTAACGTCGAAATGGTACCATTTCATTAGTCGAAACAACGTTGTTTCAACAACGTCATTTTAGGTTGCTTTTTGGTTGTTTTTATGAATAGAAATGTAATAGTTTGAGGTCGCAACAACCTAGTTTTATGTTATCCCATGGTTGTTTTACATATCTAAAACAAACTTGTTTTAATGTTTAAATCGTAGTATTTCATCAGTCAAAACATTATTATAAAAACGTCAGTTTAGATGGGTTTTTGTGATTTTGTACAAAAAACAGTAATATTTTGAGGTTTTTTGCATTGATTAATAATTGCATCTTCTAACATTCGTGCAATTTCATTAGGTGAATCACATTATGCTCCCTTTTTTGGCATACAGAATATTCAAGTGTATATTTATAGGGTACAGGTTCTGTGAAAAATCTAAGAACAATTACGGAGGACTTATTTATTGCGGATTAGGTAAAGATTGGGAGTGGATTAGATTTCCACTCAAAATTGAAAAGCTCATTGATAAAGACATTGCTCGAAATGGGAAACACTATGCACAGTTTACATTCGATTGGTTAAAAGAAAGTATTGATGCTAGTAATATTTCGATGAGGTATTGTTACATCATCACCCGGGCAAGGGATGTGCACAATAACGTTGTACAGTTTAGATACGACTGCCTGCAGATTCAATCGTGCGGGGTAATGAGTACTTTCACTCTCTCTTTTCTTTCGTAATAGTGTAATTACAGAGATATAACTTAATTAATACTCCAGGGTTAATGCAACTATTTATCGCTAGTATTTAGGTAGCATCTCCGAAAGTTGAGGTCAAGAGAGAACAAGCTGGGCACACTTGCCCGAAGCAGTGTCTTAAAGACAGTTCGCAGGTTTCCAACAGTTCGATTCCATTCCAACCATCCGTATCCATTGTTCCATCCGCTGCTACTCCGCTTAGTCTCATTAAAAGAGTTTTGTTATGTGTGCCTTACTTATGGTGTAATAAATACCAGCCACTACTCGACTTAGTTCTCATTCTCAATTTGCATAGACTTAATGTGTGAATGTAGTAAACTCGCAAACTGCCACTGCATAGTTAAAAAATAGCTAATATATAATCAAGGCAGTTTCCTACATCTAATTGAAATAAACACACATTGCAATAAGGGCTGACATATACAACTGACTCAACACTAGCTGCAAACAAATTAAAAAGGCTTCTATAAACTACGGCAGCTCCTAACCTACATATAATTAAAATATAAACAATACTTTCTCTAATCGGTCTCTTATAAGTCAACAATTTGGATCTAAAATAATGTTAATATCAAATATGGTAATGATCCTTACGGTGGCTTCTCGCCTTTCAAGCATTCATTACTATATGTCACACAAGTGAACAGTGGCGAGCTAAGGTGATAGAGAAAAACGTTCCTATACCTAGCCATAACCTAATTGCATGTATTTATCAAGGCTGAAATCCACTTGACTATCTCCTCACACACAGCCTTCAATCATCACACACAAAGCTCACATAGCTTCGCATCGTACAATAATTAAATAAACTGATGAATCAAGAGTGAACCACTAAATGGTAAATTTCCATCAATTTTACAGCACTTAGGTTCTATTTATATAAAATTTAATAAATATGTTTACTGATCAAGCAAGTACCAGTCGTTAACCAATTTTTGATGTCCACCCGTTGTTTAGCTAAAATCAATGCAGAGCTTAATGTCCACACACGTTTTGTCAAAAGAGTTGCGACTGATATTTGTTTTTACAATTTTGGCAAAATCATTAGAAGCTAATTTCTAATAACATGATTCGAGTTTCTTATTTGAGTTTTATGTTTTTCTTTTCCTTTTGTTTTTGTTTTAAATCGAGTCTTTTGTTAGAGATTATGCTACACGCCTCCCTCAGCTTGTGTTGTTTTGAGTGTTGCTCTATTTCCGTGCACAAGTATGTCTGCCCGTTTGATCAGGGTTTCCACTTTGTTGCCTTCCCAGGTTGTTTTTGCAAATTCGACTTGTTTCTTGAGTTTTGAGTACTGCTTCTTTCTCTGTTGCGACTGTGTCTGTGTATCTTATGGTAGTTGTTGTGAGGAAGGAATCTGTTATTGTAGTTATTGGCCATAACTCATTAATCTTTTTGGTAAATAGCGAATAGAATTTTTTGTATAACTCCAGGCCTCTTAGGCTGATCATTAGGGTCATTAGTGCGTCTGCACAACTTGTGTGTGCTAGCTCTTCTTTCAGGTTGGTGTCGGGGTAGAAGAATTTAAATGCTGACAGAAGGCTTTTTGTGTTTTGAACGTCTTTATAGAAGAAGCTTATGTTATTTTGAATGTCTTCTTCATTTATTTCGGCGGGGTTGTTTTTATCCATCCTGATCATGGTTATTATTTCTATTCGTTTGCTCATGTTGTAGAATTGATATTGTTTGTTCCAGATGTCTAACCAAACTAAGTTGTTGACTCCTGAAATAGAATCACCGTCTGCAAGAATCTCTTTTTCTATTTCATTCCGCATTTCTTCTAGTTGTTTGTGGATTGGTTTTCCGTCTGTGTATAAGTTGTATGGTGTTACCTGCTCTTCAATATAGACCAGTTCTTTGTTATTCTCTGATAACATTAGTGCCTTTGTTTTCTTGTATGCGTCAGAGGTTATTATGTGTTTTGCTTTTTCTTTTGTGTTTACGTATGTTTTAAACTCGTGAAGGTAACCTTTTGCGACTTTCCTGTCCTTTGGTAAGCACCATCTTGGCAGTATCATTGGGATTGAAACCGTCTTTGGCGGCATGCATTTTACCATTATGGTTTCTATATTTTGTTTGATTTCTGGGTAGGTACCTGTGGTTATGGGCGCTGTTGCCAATCTGATTGTTGTGGGGTAATTCATTATTACTTCTATTATCTTTTCCCAGAATCTTTGTGTGAGTCCTCGTCTTCGTAGATTTATTGTTGTGTTTCGGGAGATTTTGATTTTCGATGTTACACACTCTACGTCAATTGCTAGTTGGTTATAAGGCTTTAAGAGCTCATTGATTTCTGTTCTTGTGAATGCTTTGGTGAACATTACTTTCATGGTTGTGACAGTGTGGTTTTCCTTTGTCAGTTGGTAATTATGGTTAGTTATTTCCGTTTTGCGTTCTCTGGTGATCTTTATTTTGAATAGATACTCTCATCTTCTGTGTCTATCCACATGTTACTGGTTGGGCTAAGGTTTCCCCGTTTTCCATGTTAATGGCATCTATCCTGTCTTGCGTTTTTGGTGATAGAATAATGTGAGTTGATGTTAGGAGTTCGTCTTCACACATCATTTCTGTTTGTGTTTTCATCAACATTTCCAGAACCTCTACTGGTCTGCTTTTTCCAACTTTCAACATTTCCTCTGCTTTTTTGATGATTTTTGTAAATGAGCGTTTGGGTGTTTCTTGATTGAATCTCTCAGTTTCTTCTGATGTAATGTGCTCTATGTTCTTTGATCATATTTGTTGGAGTATGTCGATTGTGCCGCACATCTTCCTTTTTTCGAGGTTCTTAGTTGTGAGCCACGGTTGTTCCTCTAATTGTAGGAGTTTTGTTTTGGAAGTCACTCCCCAGATATATTTCTTTGTAGGTTCATCAAATAAAGAGATCTCATTTGGGCAGATGCCCGTTTTGTTTGCTAAGGTAACCATCGTTATTTTGCACATGGGGTTTTCTTTTGTGATGATGCTTAGTATGTTTTTCTTAATGGTTTTTAGTGGCTTCTCTTTTTTGTCTGGCGATGCAAATTTTTCAGTAAGCCCTTTTAGTAACCAGTTTTTGGTCATCATATTAATCAGTGAGAAGGCGATTTCATGGTATTTTGCTTTTGTTAGTTGCATTCTTGTTCATCTTGATATCAGTAAGTGTAGGTTTTTGTTTTCTTTTAGGTATATCAATAGGAGCCAGATTGTTGTTCAGTATCGTATTTCCAGTTTGTTGGGTTCTTTGAATAAGTAACATTTAAAATCTTTCTTGGTGTTCAACTTGTATGCCTTATTTATTTCTAGGAGTGTGACCTCTATTTATTTGTGGTATTTACGTGTGGGGCCTTCAATGTTAATGATTGGCCATTGTTACTCCGTTGTTTTAGTAATTTTCATTTCTTTCCATGTCTGTTGGATTTCTTTGAGGTGTTCTTGACGTTGATTGAGGCTGCATTTTATGTGCAGCTGTGTGATTTTTTCGAAGTTGTTATTTGGGATGTCATTTCTATCATCTTTGCCTGTTGGTAGAGTTTGATTGTGATCCACGGTTCGACCATTAATCTGTAGACTTCAGCCCAATAATCAAGTTGGAGATCGAGTTTTATGAGTTCTGAAATTGCAATTTCGTTTGCATGCCATTCTTTGATAAAGACGTTTTGTACTTACATGCACATGGTGTGTAGAAATTCTGGTAGATCCTCATTTGTTGTTAATGCTACCATTATGATTTGAGTTCCAGTGATTTCAGCTATGTGCAGTGTTTCTTGTAGTTGTTTTTCGAATTTGTTTGTGTGTTCTTTGTCTTTTGTAATGTAGATGATTGTTAAGTTGTCTTTATTGATGTTTATTTGATCAATCTCTGCTATTTTGTGTTTATTTTTCATTATGTTTTGGGCTTTGAGCAGTGTGAAGTTTTCGTTAAATACTGTGTGCACTGTGCTTCTGAAGTATGGAAGTTCTACAGTTTTGTTCATTTGTTCTGGATAGCTGATTATAGTGTTTATCACAGGCCAATTCTCTTTGTCAAGTATGAGTGGCAGATTCATTTTGTCCATTTTGGTTTGGCATTGTATGTGGCTCTGGGTTTCTGTTGATAGTTTCTTGTAGGCATTATAGTTCATCTTTGTTTTAGCAATGAAATATGGATGTAATTTTTCGCTGTCAATTGTTGACATTTGTTTACTTCTTTTGATTGATCATGTTGTTCATTCTGACGTTGAGAGAGTCTGCTCTGACATAGAGTAGGTTCGCTCTGAGGGGGCATGTAGCATCTCTTGAGAGATTGTGAGCAGTCTTCTTGTGCTGGTGCTCAGTTCACATTCCATTTCTGAACCACTGCTTATGGCCTCTAGTTGGTCCCCTTTTTCTCAGTTCCCTTCCAGAGTATCCATTTGCATTTGACCAGCTGTGGTGAGAGTGCCACTTACACCTTCCTGTAGTGACTCTTTTGTCCATGTGCCCATTAATTGGCAGTGTGGAGTACTCAAAGGAAAGTTGGGTCTTCTTTTGTTTTTTCTACCTTTCATCAGCATGCCTTTTAATCTGTGGTTCCACTCTCTTCACTCATCTCCTGGGGTTTGATTCTCACTGTGTCACTCTTCTCTGTGGTGATTTGTCGCGCATTCTGTTGTTTGATATTCCTAAGCTGAGTTATTATATTTAGGTCCCATGTTTCAGGGTTATAATTGATGTTTTGTTTTGCTGCCCTTTGGGGCATAGTTCTGGGTTGTATGTCATTATTGCTAATATTGTTTCGGAATTCCTCCTCTGGTAGGCTATCCAATTCATCCATTTGGTATGTGTTCTCACCTTGATTTTTTAGTAATTTGAATTATGCTTCATTTTCCAGGGTTGCTCCTTCAATTTCTGTTACTGCCCTTTTTAAATTTTGAAAGTGTAAGGTGATTATTACTTAATAAATATTTGTTATTATTTAGTACCTTTTTAATTGTGTATGGCCCTGACCATACTGTTTTTAATTTTCTTCCTTGGTTTACGTCAGTTGTTTTAATAGGTGTAAATGCATATACCTTATCTCCGATTTTGTGCATGTGTCTGTAGATTTTTTTATTGTAATTTCTCTCCTGTCTTGTTGCGGATTTCTTTATGTTGTGGCACATTGTTTTGTGGATGCCTGTTATCTTGTCCTTTAGTTGTTTTACATACTGGTTGTTCATTTCATCTGAGTATCCTGAGAAATGGATAGATAGTGGCATTGTCACTTCTCTTCTGTACATTGCTTTGAAAGGGGTGATTTGTGTATTTGAATGTATGGAGGTGTTGTAGAAGTATTCTGTCATTTGTATTACGTCTTGCTGTTTGTTTCCTCCTATTCTAGATGTTGCTACCCTAATTAGTTTTATTATTGTCCTGTTCAGTCTTTCCACTGCTCCATTTGCTTGAGGGTGGTATGCTGTGGTGAGTTCACTCTCTATTTCAAGCAGTTTTGTGAGTTCTTTGAACAGTGTACTTTCAAATTGTGGGCCTTTGTCTGTTATGATCTTTTCCATGGGGCCTACTTTTAGGATCCATTCTTTCAGGATTATGTTCGTGGTTTCTTCTGCCATTGTATTTTTTATTGGTATAATTCTTGTGTATCATGTGAAGTTGTCCACTATGAAGAGTATGTATTGGTACCCCTCATCATCATTTGATAGCATTTCAATGTCTATGTGTACTATTTTGTTCGACTTTGTTGCAATTATCTTTTGTAAGGGTGCCCTCTGTGTGGGGAAGTGTTGCTTGTTGTTGAGGAGGCAAGTCATACATTTATTTATGATGTCTTCAGTTGTTTTTCTTATCATGGTGGTGATATATTTGGAGTTGAATGTCATCTCTGTTTGTATTATGCCGAGGTGGCCTTGTTTGTGAGTTTTTTGTACCATCTCTCTTTTATAATACTCTGGTATTGTTATTCTATTTGTTTTTCCTGTTGCATATAAGAGGCCATTCTTGTTTAGTTTCCAATTATATCCTCTGTAATAGTTTTTTGCTGTTTTTGAAAGTTGATGTTCTTCGTTTTTTATTTTTGCTCTTATTTCTTTCAGTGTGATGTCTTTGTTTTGTTTTTCTATTATTTCTTTCTCTGTGATTTCCTCTTTTAACATTATCAGAGCTATTCCTTGTCTTTTTTTGTCTACATTAATCTCTGGGAGTTGTTCATATTCACTGTGCGGTAAGAATTGAAATTGAGTTTTTTCACCATCTTTTTTTCCAAGGTCTCTCTGGTATTGAGGGAGTAATGTCCAGAAGTCTGCATTACTGTGTAGTTTCCCTTTTCTATGTTCAATGGAGAATGTGAATTCATTTAGGTACTCTATCCATCGTGATATGATTGATGATTTATCTCCTGAGAATTTTTTTAACCATTCTAATCTCCTGTTGTTGGTTCTTACTCTGAATTCTTTTGCTATGAGGAAGTGTCTAAATTTTTTAATACTTTTGATTAATGTGAGCATTTCCAGTTTTGTTGAGCCATAGTTTTCTTCACTGGGCTTGAGTTTGTGACTGAAGAATTGTATTGGTAGTTCTTTCCCATCTTTTAATTGTCCTAGTGCTGCTCCTATGGCGACTTTGCTGGCTTTGCTGTCTAGTATGAATTGTTTTGTGTAGTCTGGTGTGTTTAGCAATGGTAATTTTGAAAATTTATTCTTTATGTTATCAAGTTCTTCCTGTTGTTTCCATTTCCATTTAAAAGGGATTGATTTTTTCATTAGGTTTGTCATGTTTATGGTTTTTTCTGCTATATTTGGTATGAATGTACCATAGTAGTGAAAAAATCCCATGACTCTTTGTAGGTCTTTTCTGGTGTTGAGTTTTTTGATGCTTTTTATTATGTATCTTGCGTTGTTTTTCATGCTTATCTGTCCTTTTGAAATAATCTCCCCAGGAATGTTACCTTTTCTTTGAGAATGTTACATTTGTTTCCATTTATCCTAAGTCCAGCATTTTTTAGTATGTTTAGTGTTCTATTGAGTTTGTTTAGATGTTCTTCAATTGTATTGCTGGTTATTATGATGTTGTCAATATATGCATTTATCTGTCTTTGATGGTATGTTGTTTGTTTTTGAGAACTTTAGTTATGAATCATTGGAATGTGGCTGGCACATTGCCAGTCTGAAAGCCATGTAGATCCATTTGTAAAGTCCATATGGTGTTATGAATGCTGTTTTGTCTACGTCTTCCATTTGTATCACCCAGTATGCTTTACAGAGGTCAAGTATGGTGAAATATTTGTGTTTGCTTGCCTTGTAGAGCATGTTTTCAATTCTCAGCAATGGGTATGAATCTTTCCTTGTGATTTTGTTAAGTTTCCAGAAGTCTATACACAATCTATGTTTTGTTCCTTGTTTTACAAAGACTGTGGGTGATGCATAGGGACTTTTGCTTGGATGTATTATTTTGTTGTTTATGAGTTCATTTATGATTTTGTTGTATTTATCTTTTAGTTGTCCAGGTACTCTTCATACAGGCAATTTAATAGGTTTGTCAGTCGTTGTTATGATTTTGTGAGTTTCTCCGATTTGTTGGTCCACACTGATTTTGCCAATGTTGAATATTGCGTTGTGTTTTATTAGTAGTTGTTGTAGTTTTTGTCTTTCTCCTTTTTGTAGGTGTTTGTAGTCTTCTTCTTTTATTTCAGGTATTTGTTCTTCCTCTTTGGCGTTCATCCTTGTGCCCTTTAGTTGGCTGTGAGGATTACTCGCTCCAATGGTGTTCATCCACATGCCCTTTAGTTGGCAGTGTGGATTACTATGCATGTTCATCTGTGCGCCCTTTAGTTGGCATTGCAGATTACTTACTCCATTGTTTTCTTGTAGGGGTTTCCAAATACTTCTGATGTTTGTTGTGATGTATTGTCCATGGATCCTTACTTTGGAGCAGTTGATGTTTATGTTTCTGTTCATTGAATTTAGTATTGGTATTTTTCCCTCTCTGTTTTAATTGAGCATATGCTTGATGGCATCAATATCCATTTTGTATTTATTCCTGTTTGTCTGTGAAGCATGATTTCTGCTGTGATTTTTTCTTC
This sequence comes from Hofstenia miamia, assembly GCA_900660155.1. Classification (NCBI taxonomy): domain Eukaryota; kingdom Metazoa; phylum Xenacoelomorpha; order Acoela; family Hofsteniidae; genus Hofstenia; species Hofstenia miamia. The sequence goes on along the minus strand of CABFPE010000132.1, from coordinate 1,189,077 downwards.
TGTTTTAATTGTGTGCATCTTCCAGTGGTACAGTTGTAGCTTTATGTCTTCTGTGAGTTCGAATAGTATTTTTCTGTTTTCATCTTCTTCTTTGATTTCAATTTCTTCTTCTTCTACTTTTATTGTTTTGTTGCTGTAGTTGATGATGCATTTGTTTTTGGATAGGAAGTCGTCTCCTAGTATGACTTTATAGGGTAATAGATTGTTGTGAGTGTTGACAACTATTAGATCTTGCTTGAAAGTGTTGTTGGCGATTCTCAATCAGGTTTTTTCTAGTGTACATTTTGTATTGATGTACTTGCCCAAGGCATTGATTAATCTGGTGAGGGGTTTTTTGAGATTGTTTCTTTTGTATCCTAATCTTGTTGTGCATTCATCTGTTATTATGGATTTTACTGCACCTGTATCTATAGTTGCCTTTGCCATCATGCCATTCATCACAACTGTGATTGTCTTTATGTTTTTGATATCAGTTAGGATCAATAGTGGTGCTCAGTTTTTTTGAGACTGCACTCCTAATAGTTTTCTGATTCTTTGATTGTTTCCTCTTCTTTGATTTCTGAGGTTATTTTGTCTTTGGTTTCAAAGAGATCTTCATCATCATAATAGGTGTTACTGTCTTCAATTATGTTTATCTATTTTTTGCATTTGTCTTTGTGATGGCCTTTTAGGCTGCAGTTGAAACAACATATGTTTTTTTCTTTTAATTGTTTTTTGTTGAACATCATTGGTTTTGATTTTTATAAATTTTTTGCCTTTTATGGTTTTATTGGATCTAGTTCTCTTTTGCTGTGTTTGGTCTTTAGGTTTCCAACTAGTTATATTTGTGTTCAGTTTGTTCCATGAGGCTTTTTTGCTTATTCTTGAGTTGTTTTCTAGCATGACCTGTATGTCTACTGCTTACCATATCATTTTTTCAAGGCTGTCATCAACATCGTATTTGATTTCAAATTGTTGTTTGACCTTCTCTGGGAGGCCTTTTGTAATGTGGGAGAAGAGGTCGTATTTGGAGAAGTGTCCTCTCCTTGAGCTGAGTGTGAGGAGTCATTGTACTTGCAACATGTAATTGCATATGTTGTCATATTTTTTCATTTTCATTGAGTTCAAGATTAATCTGTACTGGTTTTTAAATCTCTCATTTTGATAATATTTGAGGAAGTTTCCAGTGAGTGCTTTGTAGTTTGTTTTGGTTTCAGTATCTAATATCAAGTAGTGTTGATATGCTGCTCCAGATAAAGTGGTAGACGTTCTGCTGTGGCGGTTTGGCTAACTTTGCGTTCATTCATGGTCAGCTCAAACAGCTGTAGCCATTCTTCAAAGGTGGGGGAGTACAAGTCAATTTTTCCTGTGAAGGTTCTTAGCTGTGCTTTGCAATGTGTAGTTTCTTCAAAGTCAAGTTCAGGAAGTCTCGAGTTTTCGAATTTTGGCTTTTTTAGCATGTCTAGTTTTATCTGGTTTGTCACTTGTTTGGTGACTTCTTTGGTGAGCTCTTGAATTATTTTCTCCTTTTTGTATTCCTCTTCAGGGTTCAGTTTTTCTGGTTGGTTTGTTGTGCCTGGTTTGGCTCGAGTGCTCCTTTGTGATGCTGTTAATTCAGTTTCAGGATCTTCTGCAATAAATATTTCATGGGTTTGTATTCAGTGTTTTGTGGGTTCATTTTCTTGGGACAATTTGTTTAGTCTTACTTTGTCCTTCAGTTGATCAATCTCGAACTGTTGTATTTTTCTCTTGTATTTCTCTTGTTTCAGTTGGGCGTTTTCCTTTTCAAGGTCTGAGTACAGTTTCTCCCATCTCGTGTTTTGTTTTTTAATTTGTAAATTTGGATCCGATAGTCTTTGGGTTAGTGTGTTGACTTGTATTTGGAACAGGCTCCACTGTTCATCAAGGCGTTTGCTCATATCCAATTTGAGCTCCAGTATGGTTTGTGTTCTCTCATTTTCTATTTCTTCAAAGTGGTCATTGAGGAGTTGGATCTCTTCTCAGAGAGCTATTTCTGTATTTATATTTCAGCAGAGGGTATTCAGCATTTTGAGGGAGTCAGGTGGTTGCTCCATAGGGATCATTTGCATTTCCACATCTGTTGTGGGAGTGATCAGTGTGGATTGCGTTGGTGGCTTGGCAGCCTTTGAGGTTTCAGGGGATTCAATAGAGGTGTCTCGTGTTGCAGGGACTGGTTTCTGCTTCTTCTTGCTGTTTTTCGTCATGGATTCTGATATAGTGGAGTGATTGAGCTAACGCGAGGGTTGGTTTGTGGTGTGTTTGCCTCTCTGCTTGTGTGAGACTTTTGTCTTCTGATGGTAAAGAAGAAAAAAAAATTTTTGTGTGGGTAGGTGGCTTATCCTTTTCACGTAGTCACCTCTAGTGAACCGTTTCTCAGATCACACAAAACTTTAGAAGTAAAAGAACCGAGTAGTAAGAATGAAACAACAAATCAGTAAATTCTATTGTAACAATTAGAAGTAATAAGTAACAGTATCAAATGGCGGAATAATAGAAAGAAAGTTAACAGTAACTAAGTTAGAATATATGAAACAAATAGAACTCAAAACAGTATTGAACTGGGTGTGTAAGAAAGTGGAAGAAATCCATCTTGACCACATTACTCAAAGTTTGCGTCCTGTGGTGGTCCTATACCTAGCCATAACCTAATTGCATGTAATTATCGAGGCTGAAATCCACTTGACTATCTCCTCACACACAGCCTTCAATCATCACACACAAAGCTCACATAGCTTCGCATCGTACAATAATTAAATAAACTGATGAATCAAGAGTGAACCACTAAATGGTAAATTTCCATCAATTTTACAGTGCTTAGGTTCTATTTATATAAAATTTAATAAATATGTTTACTGATCAAGCAAGTACCAGTCGCTAACCAATTTTTGATGTCCACGTAATTATCTTCTGCATGAACCTCTTGTTTAGCTAAAATCAATGCGGAGCTTAATGTCCACACACATTTTGTCAAAAGAGTTGCGACCGATATTTGCTTTTACAATTTTGGCAAAATCATTAGAAGCTAATTTTTAATAACATGATTCGAGTTTCTTATTTGAGTTTTATGTTTTTCTTTTCCTTTTGTTTTTGTTTTAAATCGAGTCTTTTGTTAGAGATTATGCTACAGTATCCCACATTTGTTTGCTCAGATAATGAACCGAAAATCAATTCCGCTTTTACTCATGATTGAATTTCAATGGACGATTTCTATTTACACTGGGTTGGATGTCTGGAACAACTTCTAAGTACATGTGTTAATGACGTAATAAATGATAAAAGCACGGTTAATCATGTTGCCAAATTTGTTAAAAGAGTTAACAATATTGAACGATTTTACAACAAACGAAATATTTCATCGATTCAATCAATACCATAGAAGTGCATAACAAGGCCTTGGCGTGATTGGTATGTGACTTTCTGCACATGTCCCCAATTACTCACGTTATTTGGAAACATTTGATTGCATCGGCGAAGGTGAGGCAAACTTACCACTTCTACCTGAAATTCGAGGCGTACTTCACGTAATGGAGATCACAAAAACTTTCTTTGATAAATTAGAAGTGGACGGGCCGAACAGCTACATCGCATTTCTTGGATATTTCCTATTGGATGTCAATCTGTTTCAGATTCATATTGGCATTGACCAAATAGCCACAAATTTGATGACTACATCTATATGCAAACAGTTGAGATCTGTGATGACATCAAAGCTGTGGCCAGGATGTGGCTCTGATCTGTGCTTGTCTGTACTATATCTCACTGGTCTTGACGTTTCCAAACAATTAGAATATATGTGAACAAATTGTGCAGCAATCAAATCAGCATAATCAAGCAGTAGAATTTAAAAACAGCTGGATAAATTTTGGAAACAATATAATGTCAAAAGTAAGAAGTTTTCTTACATCATTTCAAGAGAAACGCCCAGGAATCACAAACTCACCAAGAAACGGGTGTGAATTACTTTTTAGCAGTTCAAATTCAGTTCAGACCAGTAAGATGATTTTATCATTTGATGACATTTATAATGAAGTAGAAATAGCTCCTATTGTTAAAACTCGTCGAAAGACTTCGGCAATTGAAATTCAATTAGATACATACAATCAAATAAAAATTCCCACAAAAGACGCAACATCTTATTGGAAGTCGCAAACATCACTGCCGCTCTTGAGAATATTAGCTAAAATTCTCTTAAGAATACCCATGTGTTCTGCTGTTGTAGAACATTTGTTTAGTCAGGCAGGCCATGCTTTGTCCCGTTTACGCAGAAGAATGCGGACATTAGTTTTAGTTATTGTATACTGTATTGTATACCATAGATGGAACCGGTCGACATTTTTAACAACCCAACCCAACTGGTTTTATTTCCAAACCGGTTGGGTTACCTGTTGAACCGGTTATTGAAGCTAAAAATTTTACCGGTACTGGTCGAGCAAAAATAAAGCAGGGATGCCAAAAAAAACTAGCAATTTTTTCTACTGAAATTTTTTTAAGCCCATATTTTACTAGCAGAACAGTTACAATGAACCAGGTGCGTTTTCAAAGAAGGGGGTCTTGGATCCAGACTGGCATAGCCACCTTGCTAGAAAATGTGGAACCACATTCAACCGCAATCAACAAGAGTGAATCTGTATTCAAAAAAAGTGGGATTGATTTATCTTACCTAGTGGTAAAAGCAAATATGCGAAATGAATGTATTAGACGACTTCGTCTTGACACAATTTTTTTTCTTATAATATATTAGTAAAAATCCTTTTTATTTTCCTTGAAACGGAGATATAAATTCTGTCCTACTGACAGCCACGGTTTGTGGAGGACTTAAAAAACCGGTCAACCGGTTTCACGAAATTTTCGACCCAACCCAACCAGTACCGGTTAATACCGGTCAACCCAACCTGCTTCCATCTATGTTGTATACTGTAAATATCTCAATGGCGATATTGCAAACGTGGTTAAAAAATACAACGTTAGTGATGATATTCCAATCACAGAAGGTGCTGCTATTTACTGCGACAGTGATAGTGATGAATAATTTTTATTTGTAATTTCCATTTCTTAATTGTTCATGTTCAATATAACAAAACCTTTTTAACTACATTTTTATTGTGAAAACCAAGTGCTAGAATATGGCATCTTTATTTATAGGAAATTATATTAAGTAAATAAATTGTTTGCATGCATAAAATGTTTATTCGCTTTGTACAATTTCATTTTAAGTGTATTGTGGACGGACGTCTATATTATATGAAATATATATAATATGATTTGATTTGATGTGAAATTTCCATATCAACGGCAACCCTGCCAAGAACAACTACTATAAGATTTTGAACACAAATCTAATACGAAGAACCTGATGTATTTTGATTATCCGCTTTTTTAAAGAACTTTTTATCTGTGGATTATGGGAGAAATCCTAACATTGCTTACATAGATTTTTTAAGAAATCCCTAAGTTTGGGGTCGGGGTTACTCTACCAGTCAACAGACTGAAGAGTCCGTGTCAACAGATCAAGTCCGTGACTCTTCCCCTGGAAGTGTACCCGCTAGGGCCGGATCTTGTATCATGCTTGACCTCTGGCGACCCCTGGCACGCAGAGTGCTGATCTGTGTTGAGTCTGATCAGCAGAGAGTGAAGCCGAAGGCCGAGCTTCATGAGAGGGTTGCGCCTCTCTACAGCTTTCGCCAACCAAGGCTACTAACTGAGGTAACTCGTGAGCACTTGCGTCTGCCTGTTATGGAACCCATGACGAAGCAAAGCTCCCTCATAGGTAAGGCTCAGCAAATGCTGGCCTGGGCCTATCTAGAGGCCAGAGACAGAGGAAAATCCTCTGTATAACTGCCCTCGTAGACGCACTCTACGGCTCTGGGCATAGACGTCGCCGTCTGCTCCTCAGAACAGACAGTCTCACATCACCGTCACCGCCCCCATATGTGCTCCCGCACACATGGCAGCACCTTCTTTTACCCTATTGTTTAACGTCCGCTCCTGGTTCGGGACTCCGCGAAGAGACGCGCCCATCGAGTATTGGCTCAGCGTCTCCGCCTACCCAGGAACCACCACATGGAGGTTACTCTCCAGGACGATTCGGGCGTAGCCCTTGGGTTCCCAAGTTTGTGGTAACTTTTTTACACCAAAAGAAATCCGTTAAAACTCTTGTTTTATAATAGTTGCTAGTTTGTTATAGTAATGTCATTTTTGAAAACCTTAGTGCTATGATTTTATGAACATTTTATTAATATGGATTTAGTTTGTAACCAAAAAATACATTTATATTTTTAAATTTTGTTCTAATTGTTTACCTTTTGTATGCTACCATATTTATATGTTTTAGTTACTATATTTCAAGTTTTAAGACTCCAAGAATTAGAATTTAAAAAATATATGAAAATCAAGGTGGTGGAAAACATTGAAAATAACAATGAAATCTGAAATCTTAAATATAAATGAGATTTCTCAGTTTTGCAGAATGTATTGATGCAACAGTGGGTGACTTAGATGAAAAAATTTTGAATCTCTTCAAAGTTCTACTATCAATTAGTAAGATGAAGTGCAATTTGGCACATTAAGCAGTTTTATTCCACAAATTCAAATAACAGAATAACCCAGTTTCAGAAAACTATCTCGAAACAATATTCATGCTAATCCTAGAACATTCAATCATGCAAGATTTTTGTAAACATCTATATTTATATAGATATTTATAGATGAAATCATAGAGGACTGTCTTCATGATGCAAAACTTGTAAACTCATCATAATTATGTGTGATTGATTAATTTAGAGATGTAGCAAGTTCCTTAGAAGCAAGTAAATAGATGGAAAATTGAAGCATTTATGTGATTGTATATAGTAGCTGGACTTCATAAGGTACATGATCGCAGTGCAAAAAAAGGAAGGTTCGCCAGTCTCTTGGGTTACCATGATGAAGAAAAGATTTTTATAGATCGAGGTGAATGAAATGACAACGTCGAATTCGTGATATGTGAGAAACAGTTTTTACAAACATCTTTTAATTTTCATCCTACCTCACAATTGATGAGCAACAGTGGCGCACTTAGGGAGGTGGGCTACTGCCCCCTTTTTGAGGCCAGCTGTGAGCATTTAATTAAAATGTTCTCTTTTTCTCAAAATTGAAAATATTTCACTTTAATTCAGGATATCATCAATCGATTTGCTGCTAAAAACAGGCTATTGCATTTTCTGTAAATTTACTTTTGTTAAAAAAACTTTTTGTTTAAAATTCTTTTCTGTGAAAATAGGTGTCAGCCCACCGTATTAAACATCATAAGCCGCCTCTATTAGTATAAAATCACGATGGTGTTTATTATTGATTGAATACGTTAGAGTTGAACTTGGGGCGGGCCACCTCAAAGGCTGTTCGTGGGTTGCCTGTTGACAATGGTTATTGTTTGAATAGTTCTCCCACGTGCCGTGAGGGCCGAAACATATTGGAGCCGTGACAAAAGTCCATAGGTCCCAATATACTTTAACCGGCTCAACCAAACCGGATTTCTTCTTAACTTAACCGGATCTTAAAAATCAGCATCATGTTCAAATTAAAAAGAAAAATATGCTATTACCGAACCAATAACATACATTCTAATATTTTAGACATAAAATTTTATGAAGCAAACCTTGATGAAAATGAAAGCAAAGTCTATCAAAATTTTAATGAAAGAAATGTATGTAGCTACAAAATTGAATAAAATGAGAATTTAGATCTTTATAAATGATTTTATCTAATTGAAATAGCCATAAAATTTAACAATAACAATGCGAATTCAATAATGTAAGAGTTGATGCTTCATTTTCTCTTAAATTTATATTCTTTTTCAAATAGTGCATGCATTATTGCAATTCCATAATTTGAATGAAAATATGTACATAAGAACTATAATGCCACAATTTCTATTGTTTAGTAACACTGCAATCATTGTAATCAATAAATTTTGAAAAGAAAAATGGAATTATTTGACAGGATTTAAACCTGATTAACCGGGCCTGCAAATTGACCGGCTTTAACCGGATCGACCAGTTTAACCGGTTTTAATCTGACGGATTTACCGGACCGGATCCACCACTATTTTTCATATCTAATCAAATCTTGCAAATATGTTTTTCCAATTATTTATTTTTGGCTTTCAAAAATAACAATAGTTTATTTTTCCAAAATTATTGTAACAATTATTGAAAATTATTTTACGAAAAATTCTTGAATCTCAAATAAGAGGGTAAATATAAAAAATTTAACGCGTTAAAGATGGCACTGCATTTTCAGGAGTGCAGTTAAAATTTCCTTATACTAACTAACATTATTGTGCTGTGAGTTGGTTTGCTAACAGCATTTTAATTGCTTATTTAACTTTATTCGGCCAAGGGCTGCCGATTTCCTCACCCTTCTCCACTATTAAACTTTTAAGTACGCTTAAAAAAGCTATGTTGATATTTACTAATGTTTATAGACATTTTTCTAAATAACAGCGCAGTTAATGTAGGCTGTTATTATTCAATCAGGGGTACAGAGTAGTCCTAGGTTGCGAAACTCACAATTATTGTTAATTAGAAAAAAATAAGTGAAGTAACAAAGAAATTTTTATTCGATAACTTAGAAATGCATTCTGATAAATTAATATATTTCCATCGTCAAACTCAATGTTAATTTAGTTAAAAATTCTCCAAGCTTTTATATTTGATAACGTCATCAAAAATCATGATGGCCATGTTGAATAGGGTTAAATGATTATATGTTTAACAGTGTGGTGGCTTGATTCATTCCTTGATTGTGAACTTCAGAGTTGAAATTGGGCCGATTTTTTAAGCCCAAGCCCAGCCCAATGCGGCTGAGGCCCAAGCCCAACCCGGCCCATTTCAAAATACCAATTATTTGGCCCAAGCCCTGCCCAGATTATTTTTCTTTTACGTCACTGATAGTGTCTTTGGCTTCATAGAGGCACATAAGCACTGCAAATGAATATGTGCATAAGTGCATATCCGCTGTAGTCCGTCAACAATGCTACTTCAATTCTGTTCAAATTCAAATACTATTGTTAACTTAATACGGTAAACGTGTCATACAGTGCCGCAGGCCTGGAAAAGATGTGAGCCATCCCTGTCAATGATTTCATTTGGCTACCAAATAGCATTAAATGTGCATTTTCACAGATGCTACCAATGAAGTAAAGAATTTCTAAATTAGAAATAGATTAATCTAAATTGCTCATGGATTTTTTAACTTTTTGTTGGTTTCATCTTAAAATGGTTAACCGATTTCATCTCACAAATTAACAAAATCTCAAAAAATAGCGCTCACAATGTAAATGAGGTGTGTCTCTTCTATTACTATTTTAATCCTTTGCTTAGACTTTTTTGGAAATCATATTAAAATTTTGCCATATATAGTATTACAATATTAAGTGAGATAATGGCGATTGTTGGCATAACTGACCCATAGGTGTAAACCGGTCGGCTCAACCGGCACAGGTCGGGGTCGGGTCAGTATTTTATGACCGGTCGGTTTGAACCGGTCAAAAACAAAACTCATCAGTAAGGTAACTTAAATGAATCTTGATGAAATTCGTAATTTTTAAATTTAATGTCCAAAATCTTAAAATTATATACAACTGGATAAAAATGGGGATTTACTTGAGGATATTTTTTCAATACTTGACATAATTGCATCAATTGTAAAGGTGATGGCTGATTTGTATGAGCAGTATTTTTTCAAATAATTTTGTAAAAGGGTGCGTTATTGAGAATTGCCTATAATTCTTCGCTATATGGGGATCTCCATTTTTACATAAAGATGCTATATCTGATTTTTTCATTATCTGCCGAAATTCGTTTTCAAATATGCATTGATTAATTGCAAATGATAAGTGGTGGAAAAGAAATTTTTAATTATAAAGAAAGGTAAATGAGTCAAATCTGAA
>CABFPE010000132.1:1149346-1178149 GCA_900660155.1 Hofstenia miamia | reverse complement strand
TATATATATATATATTTATATAGCATTTTTTCATGTATAAATTTAATTAGACTTAGGAAAATGTTTTGCCGGTCAACCGGTTTCGGTTGACACCGGCACTGGTCGGGTCGACAATTTATTGACCGATTTACACCTATGAACTGACCACGATTTATCAATATATTTAATCTCCAGGTATTTTGTTATTTACTTGTCATGGCAAAACTTAACTGCCAATTTTGCGCTGAAATCGATGATTGTAATTAGCCATTTGCAATTAAACAAACCTTAAAAAGGGAACCACAACAAGAGCATTTATGTTCTGTTACTCTTTTATTCAAACATTTCATAAAAATTAATTCTATATGAAGATGATATTTGTGTTTATTTCCATTTTTACATGTATTTTTACACGTTCTACAAAAACGTATTTAAAACATTTGGCCCAAGCTTGGCTCGACCCAAATTGTTATGTTGAAAATCTGGCACAAGCTCAGACAAGCCAGATCCGGCCCAGCCCGACCAGAATTTAGGCTCAATCCAATTCCAACTCTGGTGTACTTGTTAATTACCCAACGTCGTTGGGAAAATTTGTAATAAAAATCCTGCCAGTCAAGAAAAATGGGTTAATCAAATTTCAAGTGGTCCCTTTTAAAACAAGCAAAGCTGAACGCTTATTCATTACAGCAAAACTAAATTGGAAATGGAAGTGTATCTGAAAACAAATCGAGAATATTAGGGACTGCAGTATGTGGAGAAAATGCTAACCTACTAGGGCATGTGCTATTGAAAATTTTAATTGATTTCATTCTTTTCAATTTCGTTTGCCAAGTCTACAATAATTGTTTAAGTGTTCAACAATAATTGCAATAATTTACCTCATCGATTTATAAATAACAATAATTTATTGTTACCCAACAATAATATTTAAATTATATATTTTCAATCCCTGCATTATTCATTCGCCCCAGTTAACGTCTTTGTTCATGATTGTTTACTTTCATTTTTAAAGTTGATAGTAACAAATTATAATCGATCGAATTTGTCCGATTGTGAAAAGATATTCAATTGGATTCGATTATTAACATCCTGTATATGTATATATACAATAGCATGTGCATGATATAATATTTCTTCTTTAATATGCTATTGCCGACAACTATTCAAATATAGGTTATTGAAATCTGCGCTTAGACTATTTCCGTAATGAGTCATGCGAGTCTGATGATAAGCATAAAAGGAACAAAAATTGCTTCAATTTATTTTCAGAAATATTTTGAGCTTGCACTGCAAAATTCAACCACTAGAGGGCTAATAGACCTTAATGATGTAATTTCGAGTATTATTGCCAAGAGTTGAAGTTCGAATGTCTGGCATAAACAATGGTATAGGTAATAAGATATGATAATAAAATAATAATAAAAAAAATTGAAAATTCTTCATGCTATTGTAATGAGACACTTTAAAAACTTAAGAGAAGTGGTTCGTAAAAAGCTTGATATTCAAATTAGTTGCATGGTACTAATTACTCACTAAGAGAAGAAATTGTCTAAAACGATAAACCATAGTTCCAAATTAACCCTAAGCAACCTAGACATTTCATACAATTTGTAATCGTTTTTATAAGAGATTATTTGAAGTGTTAATGGCTAACTGAATAAATAATATGCTTCACCCTTTCATGCAATGGGTTGTTGTAGAACAATCAATTAGAGCAATGTTAGCGTATTTAAACTCATGAAGAATAGCGTTGATGTGAGTTGTGAATAACTTGAGTTTAGATTATCATACATACAAAAGAAGCACATGTTCAAATTGCAGTTATCTTTGAGATTTACTTTGAGTGAAAAAATTTCAGTTAGCTTAAGCGCAAGTTCAAGGTCAATGTCAAATAAATTTTCTATTTTAACGCATAATACTATTTTTCCATAATCATTTTGTCATTTTTTAAATAGCAAACGTCTGTGAATCATACAGGTGCTGTCTTCCAAGAATTTAAAATTCCCTATGCCTGTAACATAACAACTTACGAAAAACACAATAGTTGAGGCCAGTTGTAGCTGCCATGCGCTTTAGAACTCTTCATTATTTAATGGAGGGCATAGAAAAAGTTAACGTTTTTGTCAAAATCGGGCTTTCCATAGCAAAAATGGTTTAAAAGCTAAATCGCAACTACCTCAATTTTAAAATTGGCTGGCAGGTGTTGATATTTTCCTAACGATATTTAATTGTTTTGGAAAATTAAAAATAAGTTGAGGGGCATTTCCAAATGCTTAAAACTGTACATTATTTATATTTGAGTATCATTAACATTTAATTTAAGCTGAAAACGATTCAATTGTTTTATATTTAACTTAGAAAATTGTTTTCCGATGGAATTAATACACTTTGAGTAAATTAAAATAGTGCGATAACGAGCATTGTAATGTTCAACTTATTATTGCAGAATAGGGAACAAAATATATGTATAGTGTAGCTCCTATTTGGTAAATCATTTAATATTTGACAATTGCAGCACAAATAGAAAAGTAATCCAAGAAATATGAAAAAATTAGTATCATATAATAATTTTATAGATTGAAATATTGAAAATCAAAAGTTCACCAATCAATTTTTTAAAATTTGTACCAAATGAATCCTAGCATTCTGTAACATCATAAAATGTTGATACTTGCTCAAGTGAATTTCCAAAAGTAAAATAGTTCAATACACCATGAGTATTTAAATGAGAAACCAATCGGATAGCTTAGATTCTCCATGTTAAGACATCAATGTAGTTGCATTGAGCTAAGATAGTCAACATTCTCTTTATTTTTTATAAAAGTGATGCATTGATAAATCAGCAGAACAGTCAGAAAATTAAAAAGTAACCATAAAATACCATTTGCAATAGCAATTAACAAATAAGTTTGTCTGCACCGATATTGGATGGAATATTATTGACAGGATATTGTATAATTTTAATTCTTACTATGATCTTCTGGATGGGAATTATTCTTGAGTGAAAATTTTTGGTTACTTCTTGAATTTTTTCAATTTGCCAATATTAGCTCTGAAATAAGATAAATTTCGTTAAGCACACACCCTCAAAATATTAAAGCAGTTCTTTATATAAGAGGGCATAATCAGAAAAATATTCGTTAATGTCACTATAAACGTTCAGAAAAACCTACCTAGAGAAATATAGCACCATTGGGGTCCATTGGACCCTATACTAAATTCTTCAACGTCTTGCCAATTAACTAATGTAATAAATTTTGACATGCTCATACAATAATTTAAATCTTAAGATATAGTTCGAAAAATCGAAATTTGAAGGATGTTTTTGCAGCATAAATAGTTAATTGAGTTCTCTTAATTAACTGAATGATTTTACAAAATCAACATTTGAAGAAGAAGAAAAATCTATATTCAGAAATTGTTTGAGCAAAAAATGGTTGAAAACAGTTCTGAAGGGGTTAAGAAAAAAATGCAAAACAAAATGAAATAAAACAAAACAAGTTATATTGACTCAGATTAGTAATAATTAACTTGAGCAATGGCGATGTTAGTTTCGATTAATAAAATAATCAGGATGGTAGAATTTAAAAGTATTTAAGCTATTTATTTGTTTTTTGTATTTTGGTAATCCATGCTGTGGTTAGAAATTAGTAGGGATGTGCCCGAATCCGGTATCCGGTAAAATCGGCAATTTCACAACCGGATCCGGATATTCGATATCCGGTAAAATTAAATTTTCGAAAAAATGTTATATTTCAAAACAAAATTTTTCACATATCAGGAGGTAGTCTATTTAATATTTATGCATTTTCATCATAAGATGTCGATATTAATTGAGAAATTAGGTTGTTCTTCATGAATAATTAGGGCAACCAAAATTCATAAAGTCATTTTTTGTCTGTTGTTTACTTTTTGTTTAGTTTGCAGTCTGCTTAAAATTAGATGGTCTTCTTCAGACCTGGGCTGCAGTTAAATAGGGAGATATAATGTCATAAAAAGTCATATTTTTGTTTTTTGATAAATACGGTAATATTTGCGGCTGAAATGTCATAATAGTAATATTTTGACATAGTTTCATTAAATAAAGAAAAAACTTAAACATTAATGCTGGATTGAGACTGCTTTAAATCATTTGAACTAAAATATATATATTCATTGAATTTCAATTAATGTACTTCCTGGTCTAACCCTCAAGAAGTTTAATTGCTAGCTAATTGTTGACCCGACCCACGAGTTCTTAAAACTGACCATATATGCTGACAGCTGAAAAAATATTATTATTTATAAAATTTTGCAAGGCACATGTGTTGAAGAACTGTGCCATGCGTATTCTGACAAAATGTATGAGGGCTGACAATCAAGTTGCTTCAATTAAGAATGCTATCATAAAAAACAAAGTTGTTAAATGTTTAACAGTAGTGAAATTCCACCTGATGTTGTTTTTACTCCCATCCTTGATCCTGGAAATGATACCTGTAAAATAATCGCCTATATCAAGTCACGTTTAGAAAATATCTGCTTCACTGCTATAATTGAAGGAAAGACGATTGTCATTTAATCGGAGTTGTATGCCAAGTTACGAAAAGGTCGAGCAGCATCGGCTGCAGTCGGGAGATGTTTTTTTATATGTTGAGAAAACTCTTAGGCTATGACACAAATCATAACCACAATAATATCGGAAATTTATATGCTGTTATAATTTAGTGAAGTAGGTGCTTTAAAAATTTGCCTTATTATTATGTTGTACTAGTATGTTTACTTGCTTAATATCTTGTTTTGAGTAACAAAAAAACGTTTTATATTGCTTAAATGGATCATTTTGAAAAATGAATGGTAATATTTTAGGCCATATTTAACTAAATTCCGCGATATTTTGTCATAAAAATATGGTCATATTTTGTTTTTTAAAATCATATTTCTGGTTGCCCTAGTAATAATTGAACAATATATTATCCGGTATCCGGCAGTCAAATTATCCGGAATTATCCGATATCCGGTATATTCAATTCACTATCCGGATCCCATCTCTAGAAATTAGTTTTTTATTATTTGCTTCTTTATACCTAGCTAGTTCAATTATATAGTTATTTTTTGTTTATTAATTAATTTCACAGGAAGAGTGTCATTTTGTTGTATGGGAAAGTATTGTTAATTATTTTGAAGAACTTTGTTAGGGCATTTATATAGATTGTAGGTATCTAATTATATTTGAGATTTTTCTGTATTCATTATTCTTATTAAAGCTATGAATATTTACTGCTGCCTTGATAATCCATTTTATTTGGACTTGAAATTTTCTGAGAATTGTTTGATTTATATCTCTATAGAGTATGTTGGCATAGTCGAAATGAACATTGAGAAAAATGCGATGAGCTAAAATATTGTACATCATCCATCTGGGACATTTTCCTTCTCAATCGCAGAGAGAACTATTCATAAAGAATAGCAACCCAAAATTAAGTTGTCACGATGAGATTATATATCATCTTAAACTTCCAATAACTTGTATTGAATTTTAATGAAAAAATTCCAGCAATTTTTATAAAAATATCATTAATTGTCTTACAGTTACAACTTGAAACTGATGAACATATTTACAAACAGGAAAGTGGGAGTAATATATAACCAAATTAATTGGCTATAATCCAGGCTTGCCATGGGGCGATTATTTTTCAACCTACAAGCATTGGCCAAACCTGGGGGGTATGTGCACTCAAGCCTCCCCCCTATTTTTTGAAAACTTAAAAATTTGAGGTTATCAAGATTTTATTTGTTTTTTTAATTTTGCCGTTCTTCTAGTATATTATAAAACTAATTGTTACACAAATTTTATAATAATTACTGTACTTTCCAAAAAAAGCTTCCAGATTATTATATTAGTAATTCACAAATGAGATTTTACAGCAATAATGGGCTGAAATTTGATGTAGCAATGCTTACAATAAATCTTATGCTTCAATGTTGCTGCAAACCAAAATTATACTAAAATGTTAAGATATTTCAGCAAAGCCAAAAATGAACAATAAATATCGAAATGTCTTCTCAAAGTAATATATATTTTGTAAAGCAAGACATTTGTCAGTATCACATCAAGCAAATGCATTACATTCTCTCATATTTGAAGGAGGCAAATAGCATTCAGTTTTTTCCTTAGAAATGAGTCTTTAACTGAAAAATCTAAAACTGCAGTCTTGATTAAAATCCAGTCGAACAAAATATTTTAGCAAGTACAAATTTTTAAACTTTGTATTTATTTATTTATAAACGCTAGCCTCGGAGCAGCGGATGGACTCTCGGCGACTGGATACCGCTTCGGGCAGTTGCCCACCTCGATTACTACGAACTGGAGTTTCGTGGAGCCACCTAAACAGTAGTGGTTAATTGTCATACTTGTGTGGAGCCTAATATAGATTAGTTTGAGTGCAAAGTATATTAGAGGTAAAAGAGTTCAACAAGATAGACATTACCCCGCTTTGGAGAAACTGCATGGCCGCGTTTCTAAATAGATACTTTTATATGCACATCTCAGCCTGGGTGATGATTCTATAATTGCACATGATATCATGATTGCATGACTTACAAACTATATTAGATTGCATTATTATGTATGCTATAAAAAATTTTCAAACCGTTGAATTTCCCACCATTTCCAAGGTTTATTCGAAAAATTATTGTTTGCTCTTTGGAGTTTGTACTGGATTTAACCATTATTTTCTTTTCAGGGCAAAATCTGTTAAGATAAAATTCAAAAAATTTTAAAACTTTTTCTAGCATTTCATTTAAATTTGATGCAGAATACGCAGGAAACCAATTTTCTGGCGAGACGGATAATTTAAAATTATTAATATTTTGAATACATTTTTCACGAGTTTTAATCCATTTCATTTTATTTTTTGGGGCTAAATGAGACCTTTGAAATTTGATAGATGTAAAACAGTGATCAGAAGTAGTATACTCATAATATAGATTGATGTTCTCAGCTAGTATAATGTAGTCAATTAGTGTTCTGATGTAATTCTAGTAGGTAATGTTTTATTGGCCAATTCTAAATTAAATGTGTTCAGAAACAGATCCATTTTAATTTGGTCATTAGCATTAAAATAATTTACGTTCCAATCCCCGAAAAGTACTAAGTCTTTGTTTTCAGAACAAGCAAGTGATAATTCGCCTTCTAGTTGAATAAAAGAATTAGAGAACTCTTATGCGGACAGTAGGATGCAATTAATAACTGCTTTTTCAAACGTGAATTTTTGGTTGGATTATTAATTTCAACCCATAAACTATCAAAATTTAATTCGTTATTACTCTTAATATCATTGCGTATCTTGGGATTAAATGACTTTAAGATTAAAAATAATACACCTCCACCTTTGGATTTTTCTAACGCTTTGTTCAAAATTCTATCCCTTCTAAATAGTGCATAAGTTCCATTAACAGTCCATGAGCTATCTAGATCTTCGTTTTTTAACCAAGCTTCGAAAACTGCGAGAATTAAATCATTTTTAAAGCTTGAAATGAATTCCCTATATTCGAAATCTTTAATGCTTAGATTCTGAAAATTTAAATGTACATAATTCACTATATCTGAGCCGCTATTCAATTTTTTGATGTATGGTTAAAATTTAAGATCGGATAGGGATTAGTTTCAATGCCATTTACCGCTAATAACAGGAAAATTATAAGAGATATAAAGAACGACTTTTTAAAATTGATTTTAATAGTACATATGCGCCTGGATGACATAGTTAAAAATGTTCCTGAATAACACATAGTTGATTGAAATGTATTGAAATAAGACTGTCCTGGTAAACAGTAAATCATTCTCATTAGATTTGAAAGTCGAAATAAGGAAAATAAAAGTGAAGAGCAATAATTTTGATCATCGTGGCCAATGCCTTTTTTTCTACACAAAAATGGTACTCAGAATATAAGAAGCTTGTGCAAGTTTTTTGTCATCACTGTACCAGAAAAACACAGCACTGCCTCATACCCGTCACCAGTCACGCACCATTCTATTAATAAATATTAACAAAAGTATAACGAAGATTATCAAACAACCAAAAATATGAAGGAAAATGTTGACAAAACACCTAAACAAACACGTTAAATATATGTACAGAGGACAGAACAACTACTTAAACACACAAATGAAGAAATAACAGAGCTATGGGCAAAAACAAACATATAATGAAGGAAAAACAAAACAAGGAAGCCAAACAACAACTAAACAAAAACTAAAACAAAGTAATAAGTATATAGACACACATACTTACGGAGGCATTAAAAAAGGAACGGAGGAATATCTAAAAAAGTTTTACGGGTAAGGTTAAAATATATCTACATGTATAAAATATGTAGCAACCACACCTATAATGTCTGCTGATCTTTTGGCAGGGCAATGCTTTTAATGCAGTATTCTATGGTTTCGTAAAAATTTGATGTGCTTAGTAAGTCTGAAAATATGTTGAAGTCTGCAGGTTTTTGTGGTATTCTGGCTGTACAATGAAATATTAAAAGAGTTTTGAAAGACTTAGGTAAGATGATATTGCAAAGCATGTCCTGTAGATTGTTTCTTGGTGTAAATTTCGTAATGATTTTAGAATACAGACAGTTTGTTTATGGGATGCCACTCTGCTTTTAATATAGTAAATATAATATTTTTCTTATATGACAGTTGGTAATAGTAGATATTTTCTAATTGAATTCCTCCATTCTTATAATTACATTGCAATAGCTTAGTAGGCCTCGAGCGGTCATTGGGTTTCCATACAGCATTATTGATTGCGCATTGGATTGAATTGCTTAAAGAGTATAAAGGGTAATATTTAATTTGATATAATAGTTTAGTTAATAAAAGCACATTAATAGCCTTAGCTTTGCCAAAAATGGACATCTTGCGATTTGTTATTAAATTAATTAGCATTTTATTATCATTTAGAAATTTATCATTGTTAATAGAGTTGTTTCAGGATACTTTGAGGCCTACACCTAACAGTAACATTTCGTTATGATTAGATGTACAATCGTTAAACCATTCTTTTGCTTTGTTTGTACCCGTAAAGATGGATTTTTGTTTAATTATAGATAATCCCCTGATTTTGCCAATGCCAACATACTCTACACAGATATAAACCAAAAATTTCTCAGGAAATTCCAAGTGCAACTAAATTGGGCTATCAAAGTAGCAGTAAATAAACATAACTTTAATAAGAATAATGAATATAGAAAAATTTCAAAAAATTTTTTACATCCGCAATGTTAAATCTATATAAATCTCTTAACGACTATCTTCAAAATAATTAATAATACTTTCCTATATAACAAAAATGACTTTCTTGCTCCAAAATTCGTCAATAAACAAAATAAAACAACACGCAGAATTGAGCCTATAAGGTATAATAAGCGAATAATGAACAATTCATTTCTAAACACAGCTATAAATATATGGAATATATTACCAAAATATATTAAATAAATAAGTAGACTAAAACACTTTAAAATTGATATTAAAAAATATTTTGCACGTATAATATAAAAAAACTCTTTTAATAGAAACTAGTAATCGCCATAGACAAGCTAACCACTATTTTATTTGTAAATATTCGTTTTTTTGTCTTTTTGTTTAATTTTGTATTACTTTCTTGCCGCTTTCAGAATTGTTATCAGTATTTCTATTAATTGTTAAAACAATTCCTGAATATAGATTTTCTTCTTCTTCTATAGAATTAAATTGTAGAATAACGTACATGAACTTTTGTAATTTTCTAGGGATTTATGTAGGATTATAGCAAGCTGCCATTTAATTAACATAGCAACAATAACAAAAACTGCACCTAAAAAATATTAATTGATCTTAGATAAACTAGGAGTTAGAGTGATATTGCGTTGGGTTGTAGGAAGATGTTGTAGTGTATAAATATGACTAGATGCAACTTTTGCGTATGAAGGCCCAGATTGCGAAGCTAATAATTTTATATTGTAGGGCTGAAGGAGTTGGGTGAATTACAGAAAACTTCCCTGAAATTTTCGAATGAAATGTGGAAGATATGGACAGTGCGATATCAACACATGGGCCAACTGGGCCATAACCAAGGGACCCGCACATAAATGAAAAATTAGCTTACAAATAATTTTTGCTGCTTTTTGAATTTATGTATAACAAATTTTATATATAACAATTTTACACTAAAACTATTGATTGAGAATTATTAGAAAAACCAATGTTTATTTTAAACTTCATTCCCAAATAATCAAAAACTTTCAAGTATAAAATCTTTTAAATTATCAACATTTATGAAGGCTAAAACAAAAGACTTGGTTTTTTGATGAACCAGTTATAGTTTTTATCCAAAGTTGGTGAATTCGCTTCTCCCATTTATATTTTACGTCATTTATGATGTACAAATGGAGGTAGTTGCTCACTAGATTTCCTAATATTAATTTTTTTACAATCCTGATTACTCTTTTCACAGAAATTAACATCGCCATAATCCAAGCTAATTACATTATTATTTGTAAATATTTCTTGTTGTTTTCTTTTATTGTTTGTATTTTTTTCTTGACGCTTTCAGAATTGTTATCAGTATTCTTTATTGTTCAAACAATTTCTGAATATAGATATTTCTTCTTCTTAGCATTTCGTATTTCTTTAACACTAGCTGTTTCTAATACTAAAGGATATTTTTCTATTAAAAGAAAAAATAAAGAAATGTCAAGTTGCTGAAATTTCTTTCTGTAGGCCATTAAGCTTGAAAATTCAAATTAACTCCAAGAATATGAAATATTTGAGTCCTACAATGTTAACAAGTTGATGTTGACATTCTTGATAAGTTGAGTTGGAAATGTACTCTACATTGAAAAGTATAACAAGGAAATGGCCATGTACACTTTCACATTACATGTTAGTTGTTACAGCACAAAATGCATTGGTGCGCAAGTATATGTTCCAGGAAGAAAAAACCTATTAAATCAATTGTTAGTTTTAGGAGCCTAGTTGGTATTAGAGAAGGTACGGTACATTGGATTGGTTCTTAAACTATGTATAGATTTTATGATTTCATATTTAGGTCCAAAGCAAAAGGAAAAAGAGGGTGGAGTTGATTTAATTCTATTTTGACAGAAAGGTACATTAGTTTTTTAAATTTAGTAAAGCTTCATTGAAAGCATTGCATATTTCTCTCGTGGAGTAGTGGATTTGGCTTTTTTATTTTTAAGGCTTCTAGGGCTTTATTAACTGCTATTCATCTGAAGGCATTTGGATTCAATCTTGTTCCTTCAGAATATTCGGCAGTAGCTCATTACCGTTTAGATCTCCTGCTCTATTAAAATTGGAGAAAATTCCTCTCTTGTCAGAAAATGACTTTGGATAATTATGGGTAGCATATTCTTACTTGCAGCAGTAATACTGACAGAATTTGTCTGCGTGATCTACTTCAACAGACGATGGGTTCATTCCTGTTTGGTCTGGAGGTAGACCTGTGGCACTAGATTTCACTATCATCGCTCCTGCAAATCTCAACCATTTCAAATCCAGCATCAGACACAAGCTGGGTTTTAGGAACGGCTCGACATCACAAGTACTCAACCCATTTTGGTATATGTGATTGTGAATGTTATCTATTTTTGCATTTGACTTAGAGATACTAACTGGTTTCAAAACATTCTAAAAATGAATCAGCTAAAGTTTTGCAGTCTCCTCAATTGTGCTGATGTGAGGCAATAATAGCATGACCTTACCAAGTTCTTTGGAGACACATCACACATTACTGAATTGTAATAATGTATGCCGTACATTGAATTAAATACATTTTTAAATCTTTAATTAGTATTTTAATCAGTAATTTTATATAATCATTTTAATCATTTATAGTCACCATCAGACAAAGTTTTTTTCATGTGACTCATGGTGCTAATATTCTTCTGTAACATAATGAGTAATGTAGTTTGTGTTTTGTTCTATAGGCAGACAAAGTATAAGATACAAAAGCACAGATGTTTAGTATTTCATATTATGTCGTCTCATAAGCATAAAGCAAATCCTGATTCTTTTTGTTTTGCTTGTGCTCGGTTCATCCAAGGTAAAATACAAATTTAGCGCAGAATTCAAAAAAAGATATTGGGATTTTTTTAAATCATCATCTACAGATTGTGAGAAAAATTTTGCCCCATCGTATATTGGTTCTACTTGTCAAATGAGTTTTTATCACAAATCTAGAAGCTATTTTAAATTTAGTAATTCAACCAACTATTTTGAAAGAATGCGCCATTCAGAGCTTCAGAGAATGCTACTTTTGCTCAATTGCCAAAATGCCTTTTAATAAAAATGTCAACTATTTCGACTTCACCAATTGCAAATTCTAAGAGTTGATTCTTTGACTGATCAGGAATATCCTTCAAAATCAAACAGCTCCACTGATGATATTATTCTCGACAATTCTGAAGATGTTTTATGGCAAATGGAGGCTGATGACAACCTTTTTGATTGGAATGAAGATCATGCTAAAGAACTGTCTTAAGATGTTAAGAACTCACTCTGGAATGAAAAGAGTAAAATGTCAAAAAAATTCATCTGCGTCACTCAGCCTTAACTCCCTTCTTCTCAATTAAAAAAAAATTAAACGTTTGCTAGCAATATACCTAAGATTATGGAATACTTGGGAATTGTTTATTCCTCTCAAGAATGGTGTTTGTTTATTCATTCAAACTCAGTCAGTCTTAAAGCAATCATCATGGCAAAAAACACCAAAATCCTTGCATTCCAATTTGTTTGGTTTGCATAAAATAAGAAAGGTCATTAGGCGAAAAAATATATCTATTCTAAATTTTCAAATACATAAATGGCCGTTAATGTGTGATTTGAAAGTGCTCAACTTTCTAGCAGGCTTAAGGGGAGGATATGAAAAAAAATCCATGCTTCTTTGGTCTCTTTGATTCCCGTAACAGCCAAATTGATTTTCAGCCAGACCATATATGGCCGAACCATAATGAATTTAATATGGTGGACCAGAAATCAGAAGTTTCTTTAATGATGAACACTTCCGCCTTCCCATGGACCACTACAGCAGCAGGCTTCGGATTTATTCTGTTCTGTTGTTTCAGGTGCTTTTGGTCAAACTGTCTGTTTTGACTGGATAGAAAAAGTAAACCATTTGATACATTCTTACAAAAATCTTGGTGTGCAGTGAATGACAATAAAGATGCATTTGCTCTTTAAGCATCAAGAACAATTTTCGAAATATATTGGCTCTTTTCCAAAGAGCATGGCGAAAGAATGCCTCAACAACTGAAAAATTTTAAGCAGCGATTTGATGCATCATGGACAAAAGATGCTGTGTGATCATATTTGGTCTTCAAAAAGAGATAGTACGTTGGTTAATAAATGATTAGATTTTTTAAAAATTTCTTCTTAATAAAACTCAAATATAGTATGAATTTGTAACTAGTAGTTATCAATTAATTAAATTTCTTATATCTTCTAAAGTAGATGATAGAAATTATTTAAATTATGCGTGGGACAATTTTTTTGTATCAGAATTAACTTCTGAAAATTTGAAAAAATTGCAACAAAAAAAATATTTTTTGACATACCTGTGTTATAAATAGGAAAGGTAATGCTCGGTCTTGCTGAAAAGGCCGAAAACGGTTGCTGTTGGGCCAAAAAGCACTTGTTTCAAATGTACAATTTTAACAATCTGAAGGCTACAAATTTGCGAATTAATTGTACCAGTTGTGTTTCATGCTATCCCTGGAAATTGTGTATTGTGAACAAATTCATGAAACCCACGACGGTGGTCTAGTAGTATTCTGTTCTATTTGTTTAAAGTGCCTTACTGCTAAAAGATGAAATCATTTTTCCGATCACATCAATTCTGCAAGTCACTCAAGAGGCGTTCAGTTGCGAAGAATGAGGCAAAGCGTGATAGTGGCTAATACTTTGACAAGAACAAATCGCCAAGAAGTATTCTTGCTGGAACTCACTGAAGCATGGCTTGGAGCAGGACTACCCCTATCAATATTTTCCAATGAGAAATTGAAGACAACACTGGAGAAAGGTTTTAAAAGGAATCTCCCATTTTGTAACACATTAGAAAATAATTATGCTGTGTGGGCAATGGAAAGTAGTATTAAAAACATCAAAAAAAGTTTTTGAAAAATGTACATAAACGCCGGAATGAGTGGGAACATTTGAGTGTGACAACCAGACATTTCCTTCACTGGTACAGACAAGATTCGGAACGTGGACCAATGCTGTGAATTTTGTCTGTCAAAACTAGAACAAACTTATGTTTATGTCATTTGTGGGAGGCATCTCTGAATGCGAATCTGTGGCAGTTAGAAAAGCAGTCCATGGGATGCAAAAAAATGAAACTGTGAAGAGAGCTTGGCATATATCTCAGCTTTCATTCCTCGTGGCCATGCTAAAATATCGGAGGGTGCTGATTTTACTGTT
Source organism: Hofstenia miamia (assembly GCA_900660155.1). Taxonomy (NCBI): domain Eukaryota; kingdom Metazoa; phylum Xenacoelomorpha; order Acoela; family Hofsteniidae; genus Hofstenia; species Hofstenia miamia. The sequence continues at coordinate 1,163,721 of CABFPE010000132.1, read as the reverse complement.
TTGAAAGCTGACAAACTGCTTGATACTATTGTTGGGAGATTGTTTGAATTGGGAGAAACTGGAAATCTAGCAGCTGCAATTGCTCTTCAAAAACTAGACGAAGTGAGTGTCAAGAATGCTGGATTAAGAGAAATCGCAAAAAGAGCTCATTGAGAGGGAGTGATGAGCCCAACAGAGATAGCAATTTATAGTTTTGTGATTCCAACTTTGATGGACACAGAGTGACTTTTTTCAGTGCTACAAAATTTCTTATTTGATCGACCCAATATCATGGAAGAAACAGTGCAAAAGCTAATGTTTGTGCAATACAACTCAAATTTATGACTAGTTTTGAAATTCAAATATTTGAGGCCGAATTTATGTGTCAAGTGGCTGCTGTTTTGCATGAAAAAAGGCCGACAATTACCTTTCCTAGTTATAAATAATAATTTCTTATAAGAATTGTTGATGGCAGTGTTAAAATGAACAAGAAACACATCATTTATTTAAAATGTATCAGTATGTCATTACAAATATCAAAAAGTTTTACACTATAAAATTCACAAAAATTATTCATCAATATAAATTTTTTAGTATAGGCCCTCTTCTTTTTAGTATTTATGTAAATGACATGAATTCAATACCTAATTGCAATTTAGTCCAATATGCCAATGACATCTGTATTTTCAGTGATAATTTATCAATGCACCTAGCAGTGAAATCTATAGAATTGAATGCAATAAATTGTCAAAATATTTTTGCAAGCATATTTTGAATATTAATGAATCGAAACCAAAATTTTTTTTTACAGCCTAAAGAAAGCAATTACAATGTTTCTGCAGTGACTTTAAAAGTAAATTGTATTAATGTGCCTATTGTGGACACTTTCAAGTACTTAGGAGTAACTAATTAGTTAAGGTATAAAAAGTATGACACTTGAAGTTATTCAGTTACCACCATGTATGATATTTAAATTCTTCCACACTTTCATTATGAGTCATCTTAATTACACAAATATTATATTTACTGACCTAAGTGCTCTATAATAAACTTGACATTCAATTAAAATTGGCTTTAAATATATCAAAAAACACTCATTGAAAACTAAGCATTACATTTCTAGATCAATTATTTTTCCAAAACAACTCGTCATATTGAGTACCCTCCTGACATTCTTCAAGCATATCAGAAACCTACCACACCTTATAAAACGATTAAAATAGCGGGATTTCCTCATAAACATAATTCAAAATCAAAACTTTTTACATGTATTAAGTATAAGAAAAACGTCTTAAAGAAATCACTCATTAATTTCGCCATTTGAACCTAGAACTCACAACCTAAGATAAGATAAGATAATTTATATTCATTTGAATTATTTACAATATTTAACTGATATTTCAAATGAATAGCGTCATTAACTACTAAGTACAATAAAATGAATAATAACAAAAAATAAAAAAAACACTGGCTACAGATAGCTTACTAATTTTAATTTATTGTATAGTCACTATTATAAAATTCAATCCTATCCATGATCTACGTGATATAAACTGTTGTTTGAGAATTAATGATTTTAATTCCATCTTGAATTTTTTAGGTTGTCTATTATTTTCATTTTTTTGGAAATTTATTCCAGTTATAAATCGCAGTATTAATAAAGGATATACTCATTATATTTTTATTATATTTATCACGTAAATACTTTTTGATCATTTATTTTGTTTCAGGCAGTCTGTCAAAAATGAGAATGGTATCTCATCGTAGGGTGGAATTTTGTTTATCAATTTGAAGAAATAATAATATTGTAAATAATTAACTGTTGTGAAAAAAGAATAGATTTAGAAATATATTCTTTTGTTTTAGACGAGTTATTATTACAAACATTTAATACCCAAGCACTCCAAGCTTTTTTATCAGTAGGCTGTGTACATTAGTATATAAGATATTAGCATAGTTTAAATTACTCATAACGAATGCATGAAACATTTCAATTACTGCAATTGGGGGTAACTGTTGGGAAACATGGGATTTCTTTCTAATACCTGCAGCCATTTTTTAATAATAGTATTTATTTGGGACATGAAATTAAACTTTGAATCTATTGTTACTCCTAGATATTTAAAAACATATTAACAGGTATTACAGATGTATTATTGAAATTAATTGAATATTCAGTGACATCCGTTTTTATGCAAAATTCAGTTTTTTTGCGTTAATATGCAATCTATGCATGCTAAAATAGTTGCTCAATTTTATACAATTCATTTCAATAACCTTTACAGTTTTATCTAAAGATTTATTTCCACAGTAAATAGATGTATCATCAGCATATTGTGTTACTTCACAGTCAGTAATTTCATTCATGTCATTCACATAAATATTAAAAAGCAGGGGTTCTAGTATGTTTCTTTGAGGTACACCATTATTGACAGCAATTGCAACAAATGTATTAGATTCCAATAATGTTATCAGGCTTGATTATATATGTCAACGGAAAGCTAAGCGTCACCAGATTAGACTAGAGATTAATGGAGCCTACGCACATACAGCTATTCACAATGCGGTACTGTCTGGTAGCTGGGAACTTACTCCGTTGTGCAGCTCATAGATCAACTCTATGTGCAGGGGTTTTTACTTTGTTCTAGCTTTCCAACCAATTCATTTGTTATCATAACTCATTATATAATTGCAGAATTATATGTATAAATTACATTTTTTATTTTATAAAATCAAATGTTCTATTAAAATAAATGCGCAAATTTTTTCATGAACTTCAAAGTTTGCATCTTAATATTAAAAAAAGCTTGCTACAGCCTTAAGTCAATAATGTGTGAGACCTTCAAATATGGTTATAATAAGTGGCAAAAAAAATCTTGCTTTAATATAGAAAAACAAGTTTACATTTTTCAATAACATAAATTCTATGGCACACAAGCACCATCCAGCCGCACACTCTAGATAGCTAACCTTAGGATAACCCTTTTTAGATCCAAATACTTTAGGTGTAATAATAAGCTTTATTATACATACAAGGTGCCTACGAGCCTCGAATTATATTACATGTTGTCAATTGTCACTGTCAAGTTAGACAGCTGTATTACTGACTTTTAATTACGACTGTTAGGTATTCTATTTCTGCCGACCGTATTGATTGTTCACATGTATACAGGGCATAGTTACATCTACTTATATGTAGGGCTATTTATTGCATCTTTTGGTAATAACAAGAACAATCAAAACACTAAATTAATAGGGATTTACAACGCCCAATCACTGAGACATTTCCATACACAGAACCTTGTCTGTGAGTCACAATCATCTCCACGGTAACTGGTGATGCCATACCACTCCTTGTTCCTCTTGAGCTGCAATGCTTTGCTTTGGGTTCCAACCCTGATAAAATCTTGCTGCTTTTGATCTAAACAAGTTGTTAGTAATACCTTACCATGCTACGAATGGAAAGTGGAGCTAAATGGAATTATACAGTTGGTTAACAGATTAATTAATGGAAAAAGTTATAGCCTTACCGAAGAATATCTACAAATCTCCATGTACAGATTCTAAATCATAGTTTATGATTATGAAATATACTTTGTTCATGTCTTTCAAATATTTTACTGATTGGTGATGTAATATATTTTCATCGTTTTGGGACACTTTGGGTCATCTTTTTTGTAAATTGGAGTAATATGAGCTTGCTTCAAGAAATCAGGAAAAATATTCCATTTTTGCATTCATTAAAGATATAATAGTAGTAAGGGCTGTAAGAAGCTCATCCCACTATTTTCTGATTGGTCAAGAGGTGGGGAGAAGTCTGTCCCACTTTTCTCTGATTGGTCTAGAGAGGACCTTTGGCCTTTGCTGGGCCATGGATATTGCCAGGGTTGTTGTAGTGACGTCATGGAAGTTATTGATTCATGTACTTTTACTAGTTTTTATGTTATTTATGTGCCCTAATTTAGATTGCATGTTTTATTTTACTTTATTACATGTGCACGCGTATTTCTTGTTAATATACGTGACATTGGATAGTTATTGATTCATGTACTTGTATTAGTTTTTGTGTTAAATACAGAGGGCCAATTTACTTTACATGTTTAATTGTTTTTTTTCAAATGCATTGATACACTTCATTGTAAAAGTTCTTATATTTAATTCATTTTTGCTAATATCCAATATACAAAATGGAAAAAAATATTCGTCATACTTAAACATTATAGGTGTATGAAATATAGCCTTACATGATAAAGGCAATTTTGTCTTTCATTTTTTCAAATACATTGCAATTTTCCAATTGTAAGCAATTTCACATGTTTCTAATGATTAATATCTGTAATCATTGTAATTAATACGTTTTCACCATAAAAAATTCAATGTGTTTAATTCATTTTTTTGCTAATACAAAACAGGGAAACATTTGCCATACTTAAACATTGCAGGCATATGAAATATAGAGTACTTGATAAAGGCAATTTCGTTTTCCAAATAAATTATACATGCAATGCTATTAGTAGGATTTATACATATACATGCTTTCATTAATACACTATTATGATATTAGTTTTACAAAATGATCTTTTCTCTGCATTTCTTTTTGGTTTATGTGGATTTTCAGGGATGTATGCATTTGCTGACTGTTACATCTTTTGTTGACTTGGCAAGTTTATTAGCTTATTTGGTTTATGACTCTTCCATGGCTGTATACATTACATGGGTTTTCCACTTTATTCATTTTTTTAAATCAAATTTTACAACACATATCACAACATGTTTTTCCCAATTTATAAACTTATGTAAATGATAGAAATGTTTTCCTTTCTCTGTTTATAAAGTCTTTTGCTTTTCCAAATTTGTGACTTACATTTTTTCCCAATGTTTTCTCTTAGTTTAGTGTTAAAATTAAGATATCTTTTCACCACTGAACAAAATGAAAATTTCATGACAGTATTATTATAAACTTTCAAGAATAAGAAAGAAAAATGTATATACACATTAATATGACTCATCTTTATTGCAATTTCAGATTTTATTTTCATATGTTAAAGAATGAATGGTTTTGTTATTTAATATTACATATAAATATAAATTGAAAGACATTTTCCAAACAATGATTGTTAAAATAATTGCAGTTGTATAATCATTTATGAATTTTAAAATAAAAACTTTATAATTAGTGAGAAAAAAATAAAAATTTCAATTTGTTGAATTCAATAAAAGTTTAACAAAGTTTTGCATTTGTTCACAGAAAGTACATATGGTTAAAAAATGATATATTTATTAGTCTTTACACAATAAAAATTTGTTTGCCTTCCCAAATATTATAAAACTTTTATGAGATATCAACTAAAAGTACAATATCTCACAACAAATAAATACCTTGGCTTGACACAAAGTGCATTAATATAAAAAATGATTATCTTTACTTACTTTTCAAAATAATAAATTGTATGAATTTTCAAATGCTCATAAGATGCAGAATTCTGAGAAAATTTTATAACACATGTATTGTATAAACCTTAAAGAAAAGGAATATAAAATTTGTTGCTAACATTATTCCTAACATTTGCATTTATGTATTGATCTACAAAGTGGAAAAGTGAAACTCCAAATTTCTAAACTAAAAACAAAACACTTTCAATGCTATACACAGATTTACAACATTGTATTCCTTTTAGAATCTTTCAGAAAAAAAGCATTCACATACAATTGTTACAAATTGATTTACAGTTGCTAATTCATTAGTCATAACCCTTGCTTAATTAATCAATAATGAGGGGGTCTGGCTAAAAGATGTTAATATTCATACATTACATAGCCAAACTACAAATAATTTTAGAGTGTATAGTTTTCCACAGTTCGAAAAACTAGTATATTGAAATAACCATGTATTTATTGTTAAAGAACTTGTTATGCACACTAGTACTAGTATATTTGTGGAATAATACACAATGGTATTAAATGTCACTAATTTTTGTTATTACCAAGAAATTGTTTTATATTTAACCAGTCTTTACAAATTTTACCTTTTATTTTTAAACTGAAATGACTCCACTTGTATGAAATAAACCTTTTTTAAATGTATGCATTGGCTTGCAGGAATAAAAATGTTACTTGTCATCATCATTTTGTATTAATGATGGAACTTGTGGCTGTACCTAAATTGCATTTGTAAAATTGTGTGTTAAATTATTTATCACATTTATTGATTTTCATTAACATGAAAATGCTTCTCTGCAGAGTTTGTCAGTACATTCATAAATAACTTTCATTTATTACAAATTCAAATGTTGGCAGAATTATCTTTATGTGCAGGATGATATGCACAGTAAAGTCATCTTGTCAAACAGTGTTTATTGATGTGTATTCCATATATTGTGGTCTTTTACAAAAATAGTAAAGTTTATCTTTAACTACATAATGTAATTTTTAGAGTGCCTTAAAATGGGTATTTGAGCAATATTAAATAAAACACATAAAAACAAAACCATTAATGCTTCAAAATAAAGAAAAAATCTGAATATACAATAAAGAATATTCAAGTTTAAGTGTATGTATATCTTTTTTCTTGTTTTTGAAATTCTGCATTTTTTCAATGCCTATGACGTACATTTATATTCATTTTAGTGAATTTTTCAGTTTTTACAATGATTCAAGTGGTGTTGGTTGAATTTATTCAACAATGTCAGCAATGTAAGCTATTTTTGCATTTTAATAAGTTAATATTACTAACTTTGTTTCATGTGATTATGAATTAATATAAAAATTTCGTAATATTTGTACATATTTAATATCTTTGCTAACAAAAATTTGTATTAAACTTGTTGAAAAGCAATTTTTTAAAGGAGAATTATTTCTAATCACTCATCAATCTGAAAGTTGAAAAAATAAATCCAAAAACAAAACTTAAAACATTACAAATTTTTCTTTCACGTATTTTGATTACTAGCATTTTTTGGGAATATAATTTTGAGATCTATGCATTTAGAAATGCAAACTGGAAGGGTATGCAAATTCAAAACATTATGCAAAACGAATATTTGTCAAATGTGTTAAAACATGTACTAGTGAAACCATAACAAAAGGAAAAGTGTCAGATGTATTAAAACCTATAGCAATACAACAAAAACTGGAGCTAAATCTAGTAATAAAAATACATATTTTAGAATCTCAAATAGTAGAAAAATACTTGGAAATTCAAAATATATTGGTATTCTCTCTAATGCTATGTTTTAGAAACTCTAACAAGGTCAGATATTGTTTCAAAAAATCTTAATCTCTATATGATTTTAAAACATTTAATAGGAAAATGGAGTTAAAATCTGGTTTTCCTAATTGCATATTGTGAGATATATATTTTATATTTGAATACAATGTGTAAACTGCCTTCAAGAAGTATTTATTTCATTTTATCTGCTTCTGATAATTGTAATTTATGCTATTTATTTCTATAATTATAAATATAGAACACTGTCTTGTATTCAGAAAATCTTCCTAAGTTGTTTTATTACCTAATTTACAAAATATTTTTTAAATCATTTAAAAACTGCTGTTGTGTGTATATAACCTCATAAACAATTACAAATATATATTAATTACATTAACTGTTTTGAGTATTCTACATATGCTTAAATATATTTTATATAGCTTGATATTCACTTTCAATTTAAAAATTTTGCTTCTTTTCACTTCAAGTAATATATCATGTAGAATTACTTTAATAACCATAAGCATTTTTCATATTCAACAGCATTTAATTCTATTTTGCAAGCTGTGTATGAGTATTTTGTTTTCTAAAATCAATAAATTTAATCAATTTTGCATAAATGTATTTTTTATGAAAATGTGCTAGTCTTTTCACAATTAAAAATGTTTTGCAAGTTTAATGACATCTAATTGATTCATTTTTCAAATGTCATTATGTATTTGTTTGCAATTATAAAAAATTACTCATTGACTGAAGAAAAATGCAAATTTTAATGGATTTATCATTGTAAATCTGTGTATAGCATTTAAAGCATTTTGTTCTTAGTTTGGAAATTGGGATTTTCACTTTTCCACTTTGTAGATCAATACATAAATGCAAATGTTAGGAATAATGTTAGCAACAATTTTTATATTCCTTTTCTTTAAGGTTTATACAATGTGCTTGTAATTATCTAATTTTCTCAGAATTTTGCATCTTATGAGCATTTGAAAATTCATACAATTTATTATTTTGAAAAGCAAGTAAGGATAATCATTTCTTATATTAACACACTTTGTCAAGCTGAGGTATTTATTTTTGTGAGATATGAGGCGTGTGAAGTGGTACAAATTAATGTTTTTGCTAGTGAAATAAAAATGAAAAATCAATTTATTATGCAACATTCACAAATTACATCAATGCAAAAGTGTTACTTCCAATTGACAATGTCACTAGCTTTTTTCCCCATTTGTTCAAATATCAAGTGTGATATACAATCATCCTGTACCACTGAATCTCACTGGATAGCCTTGCTTGGAACAAAATTTCATTGTTATTCTATTGATATACAATTTTGAAACTGGTTTATACACAAGATTTTGTTTTTCATGGTGTATGATGGGGATGGTATTCATTTTTTCTTTATGTGTTAGCAATAGGGGACATTTATCCAACACATGCAAATGAGTTCTACCAACATGCTGAGTTTCTACAATGTCTGCATGTTTCATTACAACATGATTTCCGCCAAAGATATCTTTTTGCAAAAGCCTAATAGATTTCCAGCTTGGGCCAAGTCTATTTCATATTGTGAATCATTCTTCACCATTGATAAATTGCGAAATGTTTTAAATTTTAATGAAATACCATAGGGGTCTAACATGTAATTTATAAATCTATAGAGTTCACAAAATCTATGCTTATGCCCTGAATAAATTTCCAATCAGGTTATGTTTCCATCTTTATCCTTTAAAGTCCACATTTTGTGTTTAAGATTAAGAAATTTTGACGGATATCCAAAATCAATTAATGCAACTTCACATGCATTATATATTGGTTTGTCCAAATACATTGTAAATTTATTCAATCCATCTAGGCGACATACACCAGTCTTCCAGCATTTTTCAGATAATAATGTTACAATAACCATTACATATACCACCTGTCTATGAGTTTGTTATCATCCGAGTGAACTTGTAATGTAATGTCTATGTATTTTATTAAATTGTACATGTGTTTTTATCAAATACAAGTTTTAGGTAATTTTATTAAGACCATTATCACACAAAAAATCATTAATAAATGGTAAATTGGTAAACACAAGCACCTCTGGTATTTTATTAAAAAATAAAAATGCACGAAATATACAGTAAGCACCACATATCAGAGATGTTCCTTGTAATCTTGTTTTTCTATCACCCTCATAAACGTGAAATCCTGGATAGGCAGTGAGACAATAGCATTCAATATCAGGATAATGTTATAAGGGACGAGCAAGAGAATCTTTGAAAACTAAGTCGCCATTGTCATCTCGTATAATCAACAACCAATGCGTACCAGGGTGATTGCAGGGACTTGCATTTGCAATTAAAAATGAGCCTTGAACCAAACTTGGTTGAATATCATCTGAGGCATGTACATCATAAAATCAAAAGCGGAGTGAGGGAATTTGTAGGGAAATGCGTCTAATCTCATCAGCGTCCATTAAATATTTAAATAATTGTAAAGTCTCCAATGTCTAAATTTAACATAGAGCCAAAACAATAAAGATGGTAAATGGCCTAAAATTGGTAAATTACACCAAAATCTGTAAAATATTGGATATCCATTGCCAATTCCAAATTCTCTTTTAACAAAACCATAGCTATCATGGTAAATTGCGTGTATTCTAAACAGTTTTGACCATTTCAAAAGTGAGTGTAACCTCAAATTATCAATTCCAATCAATCCTCTGTGGGGGTTCATTTGCAAAACCTTTTCAACATCAACATTGTGTATACTGTATTTCTGTAATAGATAGTTTGTAACATGCTCAAACTTTAAATGTGGGTCTTTGGTAGAGTGAATACAATCTTCCACAACACACATTTCATCAAGTTTCAACATCTTTCCACAATACAACAATTTAAAAAACACATATCTTATCTCTTTATAACTTTTCACTGTTTATCAATATAGACTTTGGAATTGGTTCCCCCAAAACAATAACTTCCATCAATTCAGTAAGCATGGTTTTAAAATCCAGTGGTAAACATATATTTGCACCACTCAATTCAGGATACAAAACCTTGTTGTAGGCCTCTGCAATGCTAGTCAGATCAAAAACCATAATCACATGTTTGTTATATTGCGTGTAGGGTATTCCACTGCCATCATTATTTATCCCCAGAGCCTTTATTGATTGATAATATGCATGTGCATAGTTGTCATTTCCAACTAATATGGGGGTGTATGCAATATTTGATCCTTCATGGGTTATAGTAACTTGATGGAGTCCTCTAAATTTATATGGAAACGGATTTGTAAAAATTGTGCCTGTAAACTGGTGACTTGGAACAATTGCCAAGGAAATTCTTCTAATGGGTTCATTGGAAAAAACATTTTCTCTAGTAAGTGTGTTCTGACCTGCTGGAATTATAAATGAACGTGTAAGAATTCTTGTAAAGTGGTATGTAGCAGGAGTTGTCAATAGCGTTTTTTCAATTGCCAAATGTACACTTTCTGTGACTCTTAGCTTTCTTAGAGTTAGGAAGGCACCTGTAATTTGCATTTTGTAATTGGCATTATCATCTGCAATTAGGGAAAAATCGTCTTGTGATCTTAAAAGCTTTAGCTGAATATCAACACCAGGTATTAGTAATTTTTCACATTAAGAAAAAATCAATTGCAAGAGGGCCATAGAAACTTGCCACCTTGCTTTCCATTGTTAGTGCTCTACGTCTATACTGACCATCTTTTTTATCACCTTCTTTTATCAGTTTATCAGGGTGTTTCTCATAATAATACCCACTTGACGTTAGTATTGAAGTCTTGTTGGCTGCACTTTTTGATAGTTCATTAGTAATCATAACTGTATGTGGCCATACCACATCACCCATGTGTAATAAAACACCATTTGCATATAAACTATAATCACTAAACAATGAATGTAAGGCATTATTTGTTAAACAAACTTGATCTTGCTTTGTATTGTCTGCATCATCCCAAACTAGGTCCCCACCATCACTTTTGCGTACAATTTTCACTGATAAACCAAGATGTATATTTTGCAAATCAATGTACTTATTTTGCTCTGAAATTAAATTCAATTAGTGGTCTATTAAAACCTGAGGTTGGGAAATATTCCTGTGTACTACCTCCATTAAAGTTTACCAAATCCTTACCATGCTCAAAAATATCCAAGCAAAAATGAGTGAACATGGTCATCATGGGTATCAAACTAATATCAAGTGTCAATGTGTACAGCTATTTATACCAAATTCTTAAAAATGTCCGTTTTCTTTATGACGGGTTTCTTTTTTACTATGCATGGACTAGGTTTACATTGTTTTTTTACACTGGAAATTGTAAATTATTTAATTCCACACTTTGTTTTAATTGTTTTTGTTATCCTCCCTGGCTCAGAGAAGCCATTACCAGTTTGTTCATGATTCCAACGTCATTTATTAAATTGATTCCTGACTGTTTTTTGCTACATTAACAATTCTTTGTTTTAAAACCTTTTTCACATTTTTGCCAGAGACTATGTTGTTTAAACCCAAAATTGATTCATCCAAAATCTCATTACCAATATTGCTTAATACATTTTTCAAGGGTGGAATCATTTTCAATGCTAGTGGTATGGCAACACGCCCAAGTGTGGTAATTACTCTGAAGCCTTTTTGACAAGTTATTGCTGTAGGGTTTCTACCACTCACTTGTTCACTATAATATCACTCCATACAGAATGATTTGACAATTACATGTATAGGTTATTTATAGTATTCTATTCTTGTCCATGCATGCTTCCTAATTACTCTAGGCAATTCCCATTGGTAGAATTTTCCTTTAATTATTTCACCATCAGCGTCACCACTATTCAACTTTAATTCATATGTAATGGGGATTGTGGGAAACACTTTGTTTATTTTAAAAACCTCTATTTGAAATTGTGGTGAGTAGCCTTTTTGAAATGTGTAATCAGATTTTGAAATTCTTACCAGATCACCAAGGCAAAACAATGGTGGCCAGTAATGTTTTTTTCTTACAGAATTTGGAGACATGCCTATTTTATGATTTACTCTGGAATTTAAGACATCAACAATTTGTTGAAGTTTATCTATATATTTATAACCCCCCGCTAAAGTGTAGATACTTGAATAGAATTTCTTTTAAACTCCTTATTGCTCTTTCTGCACACACTGCTTTGACATTTGAATTTGTGCAATACATTTATATTATTTCTATTGCAGAAATCGTTAAACACTCCTTTAAATTCTGTTCCCCTATCAACCCAAATCATTTTCACATTACGCCTGTTATCAAATTTTTTAAAAGCAGACAACACAAGACTAGCAGTTTTAGTATACAATGGTTGTACACGAAATGTTTTGATAAAATATCATAACAAACAAGCAAATACTTTATCCCTCTATTGTATGATGCTAGACTTTCAACAACTGCCAAATCCATAGTCCATATTTCATCAATGCCAAATGCAATAACAAACTGACGTGGGAATTTTCTCATGACTGACTTGTGTATAGTGTACATATCATTTGTAGCAAGGACATTTCATACATTTTCCAGAGTTATTTTTGGGAATTTCAATTTAGCTTTGTGATACAACTCATAAACACCCCCAAAACTAGCAGATGATCTTAAAGAAGTGTACAACTGGTACAAGTGTTTATCCATTACAATTAATTTCAAACCATAAGTTCTTTCCTATTTATAGCCTCATAAATGCGATTATTTTTAACCAGTTGGGCGGGGATTGTACCAATACTTTTTAAAATTGCACACACACATTGGTTTAGTCTTTTGCTTGGTGTTTGCAAGGAATTTTTGAAATCAGTATATGATAATGAGCCAGCACTTGTTTAAATTATATCATCATGTAGGAGAGCACTTGTATTTGAACTGTTTAAAAAGTTTTTAATTCATCACTGGTTGTGTTATCCTGTTGACATTGTCGTTGTTGAGTGGGTGTTTGAACAGCGTTGCATTTTACTTGTATATCATCTTGAATGAAAGAGGTTTGTTGTTGCGTGGAATAACGATTACTTGATTTTAGTTGCACACTGTCACTGTCAATACATTGTTCTTGTAATTTTCCAGAGAAATAAGCACCATTTCAACAATGTATATAATGATTTGAAATTTTAATGTGTTTAGATATTATATATAGTTCATCATAATGCATAAAAGACAATTGAAAAATGCTAGTCCATTTAACGTTCTTAGAATTGTAATCTTTTTCAACTTTGAATGTTTTTATAGTGTGGTCTCCACATACTGATGGTATTTTAGAAATGTAGTCTTTTCATCACCAAGAGGGATAATTCCTTGTTGAATGTTAAAAACAATCCCTTGTACTAAATTTAAAGTTTTATCATAGACTTTTTTGAGCATCCCATCCCTAAAATGTGTACACCAGAAGAGGAAATACAAAAATGTTTATAGACATACACTGGGAAATGAATTATTACAAACACATACAATGTAAAAAGCTTAAAACCATCAATGTATTTAACAGAATAAAACACCAATGCAAAACATTGTTTAAAACAAAAAAAGTGTAAAAATATTACAAATTTGAATTTATAGGATAAAATATTGAAAAAAGTATATGTAGCTTACCCATCTGATATATTCTTTTGTGGTTGAAGGTGTTACCAAACTTGCTCACATTGGTGTTAAAGCAACATCAAACCATGGGCGCCTTCAATCTCTGACATGTCAAGTCAATTTGCATCCAACTTTAAATCCCATGCAATCACAATTTTAGCATTTAAATGAAATTCACTTGAATCCACCAACTCATGGTTTCTCGAACCTTTTGATGTGTTAAGTTAATTAGAGAAGAATTTCCAGCAATCTATTATGCCTTGTAAAAGATATCAATTCTCTACACATAAAAAACATTCTTCCTCTTCACTGTGTGACAGATGACTCAACAATTATCTATAAAAAGCTGTCACCTCTTGTTCTAACTTGCTAAAATATTTAATTCTGCTTATATAATATTTGTAAAAAACACAGAGAGTTTGTGCACAAAGGTATGAAATATATCAAGAGTTTGGTTAGAACACTAATAGACGTATGATTCATAATTCTCTCTCTCTCTTTCTCTCTCTCTCTCTCTCTCTTTACTATAGTGGTAATAAAACACCTGAGTGTAGGGATGGACAATAAAAGAATTAATTTAATATATAACACTAGAAAGAAA
>CABFPE010000132.1:1108147-1127670 GCA_900660155.1 Hofstenia miamia | reverse complement strand
TTATTGTTTTGGATATATGTGAAGTTTAGGTATAATGAACTCTACAATTATTTAAATGTTTAATGTATGCTGATGAAATTAGACGTATTATTCTCCAAATCGCATCACTACGTTGGCGTTTTTTCAGTGTACACTGTTCAGATTGCATACCACCAAGTCTTGTCCAAAACTCTTCTAATTTGTAATGCAAGTCCAACTGGTCATCCCGGAACCCATTGGTTGTTGAATATATGAAATGTAAGTGGGAACTTAATATTCAAGGATTCTCTCAGTTTTCCACTAAGCCAGTACCCTGATGTTGAGCATTACTGTCTAACTACGTATCCTGGATTCTATGTGTATGAAGGTGATCGAAAAACTAAGTTGCAGGGGATGTCGCCAGTTTGCGGTGCTTATTGTATTTTTCGTGCTTTTTTATTTTTCAACAATATACCCGAAATATTTGTATTTACTGATTTACCGTTTGTTAATGACTTTTTGTGTAGNCGGTTTTCCACTAAGCCAGTACCCTGATATTGAACATTACTGTCTAACTACATATCCTGGATTCTATGTGTATGAAGGTGATTGAAAAACTAAGTTGCAGGGGATGTTGTCAGTTTGCGGTGCTTATTGTATTTTTCGTGCTTTTTTATTTTTCAACAATATACCCGAAATATTTGTATTTACTGATTTACCGTTTGTTAATGACTTTTTGTGTAGTGATGGGCTTAATAAATTAATGTATTCGTAGTCACTTTACTTATTTTACGTGTACAAAATGTTTTGTATAAATAGCATAATCTAAATTTATAATTTTATATACTTTCACAATATGCCAATTGTTAGTCTACTTTCTGACAACTATCAAAGCAATAACTCAATACATAGTTTTACTAGGCATTTGGAAAGATTAATCTATAATGCATCTCATGTGGCTTTACTAAATATCACCTTTCCCATAGGATTCAATAATATACAAGATCAATCGTTGAGTTTTATCGACGCAAATGGAAATAATCATAATATTTATGTGAAGGGCGCCCATGTGATAAAAATAGATGTGTTTAGCTTTGTTAACCAAGTCTTAATGAAAATTGAATTGACGGTTGTTAAATCTGAAACAAATGACAAAAAAAGTTTTGAAAAACTATTTAGTAATTTTTTACAAAATTTGCCAATGATTACAACAGTGCCAAAATTGGATTTTGAAATCATCAGCAGAATAGTCATAAAAAATGAAATGCCTTATGAATTTGAATTAAATCAGGTAGGCGAAATTTTGGGTTTTGATCATCACTGTCAATGGTTTGAACACTGCTAAATATAGTTTTGATATTTTAAAAGGACTGCATAATATTTTAATTTATACTGATATAGTTACTTGTCAACATTATCAGAGTGGTAGCATCCTGTTATTGGATCAAATATCCTTATTCACACTATAGAGTAAATGATCAGCCATTCATCAATTATGAAAAGACTCATATAATTTATAAAGCATCAATAGAATTACAATTAGCTTCCATACATCAAATGGTGAGTTCATTCATTTCAATGATACTAGCAGTATTTATTTAACTCTTAATATCAAAGACTGATGATATTTAAGCTTAAACAATTTTTTAAAATGTAAAATAAATAGGTTATTTGTTATTTTTAAATGTTATGTATTAATAACCAATTTATGATAGTAATAATCCAAATTGTGAAAAATCCTAGTTTTATATGATTTGAAAATTTTTTAGTTAATTGTGATAATTTTTAAATTGATTTGGATTTCATGTTTGGTAGATATCAATCTATGATTTGATACATTTTTGACATTTGAACAATAGATAACAAATTACACATTGTCTCTAGAGGATGCAACTTTGTACAGACAGTGGTATAATGTAATTTTACATGGCTCTACTGTGTTTACAGTTTGTTACATTTGACAGTTGAACAATAGCCATAGATAAACTATTCAAAATTCTTGAGTTTATATATGAATTTAAAAAAGAAACGCATCATTTATTTAACATTTTTCAGCATGCCACTGCCATTTTCAAAAAGTTGCCCACTATAAAATTTACTAAATATTCATCAAATTACATATTTTTATATATTTTTTTATCATATTGTCGGTAAATTTAGTTTGTATTTATATTCATCTTTTTTGTTTAAGCTTGGTTCCTTTAATTTTATATAAATTGATTCAATGATGCTTAGTCGAAAATTATCAATTGCCTTGGATAAAATTTTATATGTAAATTTCATATTACAGTTTTTTAAATTATCTGAGATGGTCGAATGAATTTTGGGTTCTTTAATTCTTAATTGTAAATTCCTTGACGTTTTTCCAATGTATTGTGCACCACATTTCAAGATATTTCATATATTACTTTGGAAATGTTTTCGATCTTGGTTTCTGTTTTTAGTCCTATTACATGTCTTAGTTTATTGGTTTTTAGTCTAAAGCCTATCTTTCAAAATGATGGAATGATTCTTTTCAGATATTTCTGTAATTTAATTGACTGTATGCTTCAATATTTAATATTAAAGATGTAATTGTATAAATAATCACTTTGTTTGTTTAACCAATAATTTCTAATAGTAACTGACATGTGCTGCACTCACTATAGTAGCACTTAGAGAACAGAGTTCAGATAATTTCATTTTAGATTTCAACAAATTTTCTGCTTATAGAGATATAATTATAATTTTCAATTCCAGTTCTTTTTTCATTTTTCTTTTCATAATTTAAGATATTTAAAAACAATTAAATTTATATATTCTAGAAAAGAAATAATTGAATTTAAATGGATGGGTTTCATTTTTTATAATTAAGATCCCTCAGCAAAGAAATTCATGTCATAGCTGAAGTGTCATTTTATTGTGATTTTTTACTGTTTGTTGTTGCATTGAGATTTGCTATGATACATTGCCAACATAATTTATGAATAAAGATATTTTGGCAATTCCAGTGAAAAACTACAGTATTGAAAGTACAATTGGCTCATAATTTTATTATTAAATATAATGTAATAAATGTTTTTTTGATATTCCAATTGCTTATGACAATTCATTGAAAATGAAACAAGGTAATTCAAAATTCAGCAGCAATCTTTGTAATATGGGTATTTATTAGACATCTTAATTACAGTTTACGTTAGTAAATACAATTGAATAAGTACTTCTGCCTGATGAATAGTCTTCAGAGATCCAGTCTCAGATTCAACAGTAGAATGCTTTTCAATAAAGATATTTTTCTGCTGAAAATTTTAAATATATTCTTATACATTTTCTTTCCTCAAATATAAAAATACAAGGTCAAATTTCATAGGTTTTTGATCAACGTTCTGTGCTGAAAATGAAAGGTTGGTCCACCAAAACATACACACTATAGAAGCCAAAAATGAACATTTACAAAATGCCATTTTATTGAAGCTTAGTATTAAAATTTTAAGTTTTATTATTCATTATCAAATTAAAAATTAGTATATCAATGTTAGTTACCATGCATGCACAAATTCAATAAAATTTAACATAAAATGTAACATCATTTTTATTTTAATATTTCTTCCTATGATAGGCGGTTTAGTTAAAAACAAGTGATGTAGCACTATGTTATATGTGATAAATATAAGTAGTAGTGTAACCATTCACTGTAAACTATTTCGAAAAAAACAATAGCATATGAACATTTATTCTTTGCCTTTATTGCGATTGCCACCACGAATAAGACCAGTTCTTCTAGCTGCAATAAGACCAACTTTGCGACCAGGCGGTGTACCACGTTTAATGGTTGAGGGCATACCAATGTGTTGATGATTACCACCACCATGTGGATGTTCAACAGGCTAAACAAATTTATAATCTATAGTATAAAATACTGCAATCTAACACCAGTAAAAACAAGAGTTTTCTAGAGATGTGTTTAGTCCATCTTAGAAACAAAACATTTAAAATTTTGCAAACGTATTAAAATGAAATGAGTAGCACACATTAAATCCAAAACGCTCATAGTGAGAGCTTCACCTAAAATTAAAAGTATGGAATATATCAAAAATATGCATCACTACTATTACAAATTAAATCACTAAAAAAATGTTGCGTAGTTATATTCATTTTCTTAATGGAAAATAAAAGTGCTTTATAACAGTGTAATTTTTAAACAACTAAAATCTATTAAAATTTAGGTTGCTCATATATTATATTTTCTTCAAGCAACTACAGATAATAGCGCACATAAAGGAAAAATTACTTTGCAATGTAATTTGCTAAAATTGTCTTAACAAATTTTTTAATGATATAAAAATGTTTGAAATTTTAAGAAAAGATCAGTGAAGTTGACACAGATTCTTTAACAAGCAGTTAAGTGCATCAAAATGACAATATGCGACAAACAGATGCAAACTGAAATTGGCATTCCATAAACAACTTTGAACAATGTCTATTGCTATTCCCAATTTCAACAACGTGCAGATAGTTTTAAACGTTATGCAAGAATCTCTAATTAAAGAACGGGTGTTCTACCTCGCCAAATGGGGATTAGGAAGCCCGAGCAAGACACGAAAAGCATCAAATATAAATCCCGTGTTCATTGCTTCAATTGGAAAATGTTAAAAAATTTGTTGTTTTTATTATGTCAATCCCGTAAAGCCTCTTCCAAAAGATTCAAAATGGAATATTATACATAGAAACATCAGCATTTCGAATATATCGTACACTATCCCAAAATTTAATTTTAGCCAGGAAGGTACAACTCACTAACTAACTGGTTTGTGAAATCTCGAGAGTCACTTAATCACATCAACTAAATTAAATCGTTAATATCGGGTAATAGATTCGAAGTGTTGATGTATCTAGATTAGTAAGAATTTTCTCTTGCATTGTTTTTCAAAAAATGGGCATTACTTTGCTTTCCATATTATCAAATTTTTCAGAATTTGGGTAAAAACGAAAATTACAGGTCAGAGATAGATTATAGAGACGAAGAAATTCCATTTTACAAATAAAAGTTGATTCAATCTTGAGAATTTATTTGCGGTCTTTGAAAAATTATTGAGAACAGAGAAAAATCGCTTTATATCAATTCATGTGGGAGGCATAAAAGCATATATACAGATATGTTCTCCAGGTATTGACTATTTACATCATTGCTTGCCTTTCACTTTAAAGTTTTTGCACTTCCAACTAGTGCAAGTGCAGTTTTCACACGTATTATTTTGTATATTCCTGAGAAAAAGGCGAAATACACAATGTAAATACGCAAATAATAAATAGGTATCGAAACACCAAACGTATCAAAATTAACAAAAACATCAACGAATCTGCCATTACTTGGGCAATGCCGAAAATAATATTTCCTAGTCGAAATGATCAATATTGACGGAGAGATTATTAATTTAATTCTATCCATGTTTGTCATGGTTGAAATTACTTTATCCATTCCAAACAGGAATCCCATAAAAATGAGCTAATACTACGATTGACAAAAAATCTGGTTATATAGGGGGAAAGGTTAAAAATATTTAAATGAATCTATGCACTTAAGAACGTTTCATTATTGAGATAGCAAAAAAAACTGATCAATTACAAGAAAAGCGAAAATGCATAAAGCCTTATTCAAATCTGAAAATAGGAACTGAAGAAGTTTCAGCAGGGAAACCATGGCACTCAAGGTGATGAAGAATACCACACAACCAAAAACAGCTGAAATGGATGTAAACCATGGCGTACATCACTACAGTCCTCTGCAACGTGTTACTGGAGGCATCGAGTGGAGGCGAACGAATTACATACTATTGGGGGATTTTTCATATTCTTAGTACTTTATTATATAAATAACTCTATAAGGACAATTATATTAAAAAACGCAGTATCAAAATTCAATATTTATGAGAAATAAATATAATTTACTCTTTGCTCTTCATAAGTTATTGACATTAAAGGGAATAAATTATTGCACAAGAAAATGATAATCTATTATCTACTGAAATAAAGTAAATACTGTATATAGGAATGAAATTAAGACAACTTCAGCAGTTTTTGTTTTGGCTCTTGGAGTAGCAAAAGATTTGTAGTTGTTCAGAAAGATGTTTGAAAGAATGATGACACATTGTCAATTTCAAAGTGATAGTAGTTCTTCAAACACGTAAGAATGTTTGACAAGGATGTACGACACACTCGTGTTTTCACTTCTCCAAATAACACGGACCCAAAGAATGTAAATTGGCAGAGAGTACCGTTTGGTATCTTTAATTTACCACGGTTGAGTTCATTTGCAAATTTACCAAAATTTTCAAAATAAATGTAGGTGTCCTCCATTGATTCTGCTTCATTCTTAAAAGCAAGATACCCATCAATGTATACCAAGGTTTCCTTGACAGAATTCGGGATGCTATCTTCTAAGATTTCTATCTCTTCAAAGATGTTCAGGGAATCCTCATTCATGTTGAAGCGGCAAAGATCTCACTGATGGCCCGATTTTCCCTTAATTTCAAAGAAGTTTTGGTCACATTTGAGCATGATATTAGTTTGATGAATAGCAAGTTTTTCTAATAGTTGACGAACATTAATAAAATATGCTCCACCAACTCCTTGTTTTAACCTACCGAACATCTTTTCAATAACCCAAACAGTACATACTCGTGTGCAGGGGTCCTCTATTCTGCCATATTGTCAGCTATATTTGCCAGGTTCAACCTCTGATCTGAAGCATCATATATTGGAGCAATGTTGGGGTGATGGAATCTTTTATCACCGTACGGGTTTTTGCAATTGACGATTTTCCAAAATTGAACAAATATTTCAAAAAATAAACTGCTCCTTCATTATTGTGAACTGCTGCTTTGTATTTCTTAATAGGAAATCTGAACATGAACACTTATTCTATATTTTCTTCATTACTATTTATACTGCACTTTGGAACACAGCACCTTCTTACCATTGTGATATGAATCACGAAAAATCAAAAACGCGTATGCATTATCAACTGTTTATAAAAATTCATAATTAGTGTATGCAAAGCAGCAGCAATTATCAATACATTTCCTCTGCGCTAGAGGCGCAACTAGTTTCCGCTTGAGCTGGTCCTTATTTATTTACACTCTGTAATTAGCACTTAGTCCTATTTATTTAGAGCATCCTTGGTTATAATAACAAAACAAACTCACTTCATAATTGAACACAAATAAAATTTTTAACAATCTTATCGTTCGCCTCCGTCGCACGCTGCTTATGCCTCGAGTGAAGTACGCCATGATGTAAACCCAAGCTGCTTGCACATCATGCGCAATTGTCTTATTGTTTCTTGCTAGTTTGTTTTACAAGTGCTTAACTTGCTAAACAATATTTCATTGAGTGCAGACCAAACAGTGGAAAATTTAACCGTTGGTATGTGGTTTGTACAAGGCATTAGTCTGCTGAAGACAGTGTTAAATGCAGGTCATTCTTTGTAGTACCAGAGGATATATACAGAATGTTTATCACGTCACGCTGCATTACACCAGTATTGTCTGAAGACACACATGTATGTTAGTGTATCAATTATATAATACTAATTTGTTTTACATTTGTAGCAAATGACATTTACAACAACGGATCAAATAAGTGTTTGTTATCACCTTTGATGCAATATTGTTTGGAAAATGTCATAGAACAACAGGAATGTTCAACAACTGTAACGAAACTCATTCAATGATTTGAGTCAACAGGTCAGGTTGATGACCTTCCTCGTACAGGTTCTCTAAGCAGACGAAACTATCGCTTGTGAAAAATACTCTGGATGAACCGAAATCTACTCACGCGTATCGACTTTGCAGTGTCAGTAACATCTCACACAAAAAATGTACAAAAATCAAGTTATAAAATTCTCCGTCAATCATTGCAACTGAAACTATATCATGTTTGTGGAGTACAAAAACTGAAAACGGATTTTGTTAGCAGATTACAGTTTGCTGAAAGGCGTTTACATGAATGCACGCATGTTAATTTTGTTTATATTATTTCGTGGAAGGACATAGGAACACACTTTTTAGAAGAGAATAATAATGCTGCTATATTTGTAGAATGTGCATGTTTATGCTTCGAAGCGAATTTGAAGATAAATGCACACTCGAGCACACTCATTTAAGCAGTTATTTCAAAGGGTGTCAATGTCAAGAAGCTACTTTGTTTCCTTCCCAATTTTGTTAAAACGTCGAATATCTCCACCAGAAATATAAGCACCCTAACAAAAATTAAAGTTTAGTACTTCCTAATGTAATCATTTTTCTTTTGTTTTTATCAAATTTATAATTACACTGTCATAAAGCAATAAAGATTATTAATTGCATTTAATTTTTACCTAAAATATATTTAAAAATGTATTGTGTATTTTTTGGTAAATAGACATATACCAATTGTTAAATAAAATTGCAATCGGACTCATCTTGTGATGGATTAAAAACTATGTTGTGTCCATGTATACTTGTAGTCTAAGAATAAATACCAGTGGCGCCAAAAGTTTGATCGAGTACATATTAAAAATAATGAACGCCATTGTCAGCACAATGCGACTTTAACCAATTGGGATTATATTTATTGTAAATATTTATGTTGCAATTTACCGCATGAAAATATGAGTTGCAGATGGTGTTTTTTGAACGCAAATTATATATTGTAAAATAAAGTAACATAATAAAACATACATTCATAGCAACACCACGAACTCTGGGCCAGCACTTCCTCTTTGCTTTAAATTTGAAGTAAGCACGTCCAGCTTTCAACAATGGTTTTTCCGTTCTCCCTCCGCCAGCAACAATTCCTATAAAAATTATTATTTATAATTTGCGCCTTTAAGGGAAAAAGCATATGAAATTTAGCTTTCAATAAAACTAAAATTGCAACGATTCGGTCAATTGTACTGCTTTCGTTATACATAACGGCAGAACATAACAGATTAAAGGGAATTTATGTATAACAAATGTATCTAAATAGCTCAAATGTGGCATTTCGACTGCACTGGCACATAATGCAAGTGTAATTAAAAATGCAGTAATTTATCCTCTATTGGAGAAGTGAATACAACGGTAAACACTCACTATGACTAAAGCAAAGGTATGACAAATGCGAACATTTACGTATTCAAATGTGACATTTCGACTGCACTCGCACATAATGCAAGTGTAATTAAAAATGCAGTAATTTTCCTCTATTAGAGAAGGGAATACAGCGGTAAACACTCACTATGACTAAAGGAAAGATATGATAAATGCGAACATTTACATATCCAAATGTGACATTTCGACATAATGCAAGTGTAATTAAAAATGCAGTAATTTATCATTCTATTGGAGAAGTAAATACAACGGTAAACACTCACTATGACTAAAGGAAAAGTATGACAAATGCAAACATTTACGAATATCCAAAATGTGACATTTCGACTGCACTCGCACATAATGCAAGTGTAATTAAAAATGCAGTAATTTATCCTCTATTGGAGAAGTGAATACAACGGTAAACACTATGACTAAAGGAAAGGTACGAGAAATGCGAATATTTACGAATATCCAAAATGTGACATTTCGACTGCACTCGCACATAATGCAAGTGTAATTAAAAATGCAGTAATTTTCCTCTATTGGAGAAGTGAAAACAACAGTGAACACTCACTATGACTAAAGGAAAGGTATGACAAATGCGAACATTTACATATCCAAAATGTGACATTTCGACTGCACTCGCACATAATGCAAGTGTAATTAAAAATGCAGTAATTTATCCTCTATTGGAGAAGTGAATACAACAGTAAACACTCACTATGACTAAAGGAAAGGTATGACAAATGCGAATATTTACGAATATCCAAAATGTGACATTTCGACTGCACTCGCACATAATGCAAGTGTAATTAAAAATGCAGTAATTTATCCTCCATTGGAGAAGTGAATACAACGGTAAACACTCACTATGACTAAAGGAAAGATATGACAAATGCAAACATTTACGTATCCAAATGTGACATTTCGACTGCACTCGCACATAATGCAAGTGTAATTAAAAATGCAGTAATTTATCCTCCATTGGAGAAGTGAATACAACGGTAAACACTCACTATGACTAAAGGAAAGATATGACAAATGCAAACATTTACGTATCCAAATGTGACATTTCGACTGCACTCGCACATAATGCAAGTGTAATTAAAAATGCAGTAATTTATCCTCCATTGGAGAAGTGAATACAACGGTAAACACTCACTATGACTAAAGGAAAGATATGACAAATGCAAACATTTACGTATCCAAATGTGACATTTCGACTGCACCCGCACATAATGCAAGTGTAATTAAAAATGCAGTAATTTATCCTCCATTGGAGAAGTGAATACAACGGTAAACACTCACTATGACTAAAGGAAAGATATGACAAATGCAAACATTTACTTATCCAAATGTGACATTTCGACTGCACTCGCACATAATGCAAGTGTAATTAAAAATGCAGTAATTTATCCTCTATTGGAGAAGTGAATACAACAGTGAACACTCACTATGACTAAAGGAAAGGTATGACAAATGCGAACATTTACATATCCAAAATGTGACATTTCGACTGCACTAACACATAATGCAAGTGTAATTAAAATGCAGGAATTTAACCTCTATTGGACAAGTCAACACAACTAATCGAGATTAATCGGATAGATTAATCTATCGTGCTGGTCAAGTAGATTAGATTAATCGTAAACAGCGTGCTCGATTAATCTAGATTATTCCAATTAAGTTGATGCTTATGCATTCAGTTACGTGTTGTCATTTTCGGTTTGATATCTTATCTATGGCCACTCTTCGTGTGCCATGTTTAACAAAAGAAAACCTTAACACCGGACATAAAAGAGCGTGATGATTAGGCATCTAACATACCTAGGAAGCGTCGGATGTCGCCTAATTCTATATATAAGGATCCTCGATTTTATCACGCCAACTTCTAATCAGGTTGAGAGATTGTTCAGCAAAGCTGGTTATGCTCTATCTGATTTCCAAAATCGTTTATTACCCCTCAACTTAGGGATTCAAATTTCTTTACCCTAACAAGCACATGCGGAGTAAAATGACTTCAGGAAATAATCTCAAATAACAATAGTAGTTGGTATTTTCTATTTTGAATATCTTTCAATTGATATATTGTATTTTGAATATTTTTAATCAGAAGTAGATTAATCGACGATTAATCGCGATTATTAATCGCCTGCCAGCAGCGATTACGATTAATCTATCGCCAAATTTTTTTTTCATACGATTAATCGCGATTAAAATATAACGATCAACACACTAATAACTAACTTTGCACACAGCCTGCCTCATAGAGAGTTGCAGGATCAGAAATTTTGGTCACGGTTTAGTCCCGCAAGAAATATATATATCTAAAAATTGATGTATTTTGTCGTAAGTCAAACAATGAACAAAATTAATAACACCATGGCATAAGGCTATTATAAAGTTCAAGAAAAATAAAAGACGTTAGTTAAACGTAAAAATAAAAGTTCATTGCTACATGTCGAATCAAGGTTGCATCGCTTATCCGTAATTGGCAATCCAACAGTGCTATATACTCACTCAGACATAGCCTCTTATGCTTGAAGTGAAAGGTACGAACGAGCAAATATTTTAATTTTTTTATAAGGTGTGTTATTATTAATTTTGTTTTTGTGTTAGTCAATCACTTTGCTTTCATTTAATACAAACTGCTGAAAATTTATTAAATAATAACACTGCCCAACACTGAAATTGTTAATAAAATAAAAATATGCCTATTAGGTAGAGTTCATTGTGCTGATTCGAAAATGTATACTTTTCATATTCTCAGACGCCTAGAGTTTTCTCTATCTTTAATTTTATGTTTTTATTTATCAGATTTAGGTCAGTGGAAGCATGTTACATATCAGCATTATAAGAATGAAGTAATTTAGTGTCTTTAAATAAATACTTAATCAAAAATTATTCGGTGTCATTTGCAGTTTTTTAAATTAAATTTNATATCTTATCTATGGCCACTCTTCGTGTGCCATGTTTAACAAAAGAAAACCTTAACACCGGACATAAAAGAGCGTGATGATTAGGCATCTAACATACTTAGTAAAGCGTCGGATGTCGCCTAATTCTATATATAAGGATCCTCGATTTTATCACGCCAACTTCTAATCAGATTGAGAGACTGTTCAGCAAAGCTGGATATGCTCTATCTGATTTCCAAAATCGTTTGTTACCCCTCAACTTAGTGATTCAAATTTCTTTACCCTAACAAGCACATGCGGAGTAAAATGACTTCAGGAAATAATCTCAAATAACAATAATAGTTGATATTTTCTATTTTGAATATTTTTCAATTGATATATTGTATTTTGAATATTTTTAATCAGAAGTAGATTAATCGACGATTAATCGCGATTATTAATCTCCTGGCAGCAGCAATTACGATTAATCTATCGCCAAAAATTTTTTTCATACGATTAATCCCGATTAAAATCTAACGATCCCCGATTAAAATGCAGGAGTTTATCCCACATTCGACTAGTGAATAATCAAAATTAGCGTTTCCGCTTACAAGCATAGAATGCCAGCAGCGCAACAAACAATTCTTCTGTCGTGCGTTAGAGAAATGAATCCAAAGACGAAAACTATTATAATATAGGACATTTTATATAGCAAGAATACAGAAGTTTATTCATATTAAAATCCGATTCCAAACGGATACATTATATATTCGTTTCTGCGAAAACTACATGCAACACATCAAGAAAATATTTACCAACAATTGCTCTATTAGATGAGGAAACAACTTTCTTAGAACCAGACGGTAAACGAATTCTAGTTTTTTTAGTATCACGATTGTGTGAAATTATAGCACAGCAATTTCCCGATGCACGCGCCAATTTCCCACGATCACCAGATTTTAATTCAACAGTGTTGACTAGCGTACCTTCAGGCATAGAACCAACAGGAAGAACGTTTCCAGGCGTTAACGTAGCTAAAAAAAATTACAAATTACATCAAACAATAAATGGCAACATGGCCAATACAAAACTATTTCGACTTTCTAAATTCGGCTAATTTACATTTACAAAGTTTAGCTACTAGCATTTAGCTAATACCTAATGAAAAACCGGCTTTCTTCGAGAAAAATAAAATCAAAAAATAAAATACAGCCGAATAAGGGCGTTATTTTACTTTATGAAAGACGCAGCTCAAGTAAGTTCATTAAAAATTAATTAAACTAACCTTAATCCTAACCCTACACCCCAACCATTGCAAATATATTGCATTTCATCATGTTGATTAATTTTTCGCAAATTTTTTAAGTTTTGGGGTAAGGATTTGTGTTAGGGTAAAAGTAAAATTATTTTATGACGCCATTGCAAGTAGTAAAATAACGCCTAAAATAAAGCCCGAATAAGTTTCGAATTACACGGTAGTAAATTTGACACCACGAACGTATCACAAACTCCAAACCTTTCTTTCCACAGAAAACATATTGCCCAGTATATAAACCTTCTGTGGCAATAAATAGTTCTTTGCGTCTTCGATATTTGTATGGATCTCTAAATTCAACTACAGCTAATGGAGCACCCCGTCCAGGATCATGAACAATATCTTTTACAAGCCCTTTTAAATAACCATTCCTTTCTGCATAATCAACTGCACGAAGTTTTGGTTTGCCTTTTCGATGTTTCGTATGAGCCTTAAAAACACTACCGCGACCCTTTCTTTGCGCTCTAATTACACGCCCCATTCTAAAGCATAAGTAAATTTTAAAAGATTTTCACAATTAACGTTTTACGTTTAATATCAAATAATTTAACACATGCGCAAAATTTTCCTTTGTCCCTATACATCAAAATCTCAAATTAGAAATTACCAAAAGCCGAAAACTATAGCAAATTGTGAAAAATTAGAAACATATTGCATTTATCCTATGATAGGACTAGAGACATAAATTTGGCTAAATCAAATTATGATACTATAATTTTTCTATAACCCAGCTCAAATTCTAATGTGAAAACATTCGATTGTTGATGAGACTTACTTATTTGATTTCATTTTCATGTAAATAATTTTCTTTGTTTGCATTAACATTCTTCATAATTGCTTGCTGTGTAAAAATAATATACCAATGTGATTAAATTTCACAACAATGAATTTAGCTCAAGTCTAATGGATTGACACATGTAAAATAATATTTACATTCTGTATGCAGTACTCTAAGCAGTGTAAAAGTTCAAATATAACAGCAATTACTAAGAAAAGAGGGCTTGCAGACAGGCATCTTAACTCTTATTTATAGAATTAAACAGTTTTTGTAAATTTTTTCATAATTTAACAAGTTCTTAATTCTTAATTTTGATCTCACATAATCAAATGATTTTTTTGTTAGCATTTAGGGTAACAGGATTAAATACTACATGTTGTTCTCAAACTTGAGAAAATTGTTATCACATTACAACAGAATATCAAAGTATATGTTGTTTCATAAATAATGCATATAATTCACATAAGACATCTACAGTAAAAGGTGAGGAAAGTGAAAGTGCTTTTTTGAAAGTTAAATTAGGACTTTACACCACAAAAATTATTAGCAATAGTAGAAATAGAATAACATTAAAAAATAAGATGGAATTACCATGCTATTAACAAATCCATTAATTTGATAATTGAATAATTTAATTAGTGGTCTTTGTGGTTGGTGTTCAGCTCCACTAACAGTTTTATCTGTGCATTCATCTTTCTATCTTTGAAGTTTGCTCAGTTCTGCTGATTATGAGATTGGGATTAGGAAATAAAACTCAATGACAATCTTGTTTTTATTGTATTAATGTTGAGTTGTCTAGTATCTGGACAAAGTATATTCATTCATTGTTATGTTTATTTTTCAGGATAATATTGAGTACTATATTTGGTTTTTATGAAACATAAGCTAACACATAAGTTTGGCCAAAATAAAATTTACCTAAGGCAGGCATTATATAAATCATGATGGTAAAGTTTGTTAGAATTATAATATAATTTTACATTCTAATGCGGCATCAACCACTGCCTTTACAAACCTTTTCATAATTAATATTTTGAAATTAATAAATATTAATTGTACAATCAAATTTGTAATTGCTACAGATTGGCTTATTAAGTGTTAGACAATCTGTGCTATTTTTGAACATTTAAATCTTCTGCCAAACAGTATTTCTGATATTAGTTTATTACTGTGCAAAAGGTCATGAGGCACCTGCTAGTATTTATGAATAGTTCACAGTATGCTTTTAGTGCTACTTTTGTTGATATTGTACCTGTTTTTCTGTTTAAATACTTTGCTTTTGTTATAAAAAGTTTAATAGATTTTGCTCAACCTTTGCTTCTAGTTGCATATGTAATTTCTTTAAAATGCTTTTCTAAATTATCTGATTGTTGCCAAGGGTGCCTTGTTCAGGTACAGCTTTACAAGCTCATCACTACAGCACTTTGGCACTATTGTGTTTCAAGTTTATTACATTTAGATCAAATGCAAAATTGCAACTAATTTTGTGATATAATACATTGGAAGAGTTGAACACCATGTGACACATACAATCATGTAAACAAAAGCTTGTAAATCAAATAAAGTTGAACAACAGTGTGTAAGTAGATAAAAGATGAATCAGTCACCAAATGTGTACAACCTGTAACCAAATGACAAACCTGTTGTGTTCTGACACAACTGTTTGTCATTTGTTATGTTTATTATATTTTATTGCTGTACCTAAATTTCATGAGCTGAGGCCTGCACTGAGTTTAGGTATACAAGCATGTTGGATACACTTTGCACTCAAGAGCTTATAGGGCTTCTCTGTCTCTTTATTTAAAATAGGGCTCCTGTCTAGCATGACTCTTCCTCTTAAGGTTGTCTGTATCTGGTCAGCCAAATGTGGCCATGCACTCTTCCCTTACCCCCTTACCTGAACTCCTGGCTACCTTTAACTTTTAGTAGGGATAGGTTCATTTAGCAAATCCTGGTGTTTATCAATGCAGATTTCCATGCTGATGCAACAATAATATTACAAAATTTTGTTTGATAAATTCCATTTTGAAAATATTGGTGAAACACAGTGCTCATTTCTGGTATAACTCAAAATCAAAGTTTCAAATTTGTTCATAAAAGGAATGATTTGTAGTCATTTTTTTTGAAATTATGCAACTAACTAACTATAGAATGAACAGTTTTAAAAGGGATGTCCTTAAGCAAATCTTTTTCTTTGCACATAAGTCTTGGTTTTCTGATGAATAATGTATGTTTTACAATATACAGGGTGAGTAAATAGTAATGACTGATCTTTGCACAGTAATCTGACTTGAGAGTCAGTGACAATGTTGAATTGGAAGTCGACCCTACATGTGCAAGTTTTAGGCTCTCTAGGTGCAAGCATGCATGTGTGTCTTCCTATCAATTCTTTAATGTGAACAGCATTCAGTCAGACATTGTCTTTAGCTATAAAATTGATATGGTTAAGAATGAAATTTTGTTGTCACTTTGCCTTGCCTTGCTATAATGGCTGTGCAACTTACTGCTGTGAAATTTTTCTACTTGTCTAATGAAAATGCTGCCAAAGCAAGCTGATGACTCAGTCAAGAACTTAACATTCCTCCTGTGCAAGGTTGCAACATCAGATCCATTGTCAATAAATTTGAACTTAGTGATTCTGTGGCAGAGGTGCATCATTCAGGAAGGCCCATCTCTGCCACCTCAGACAAAAAACATGAGCAACTGCTTGCAAGTCTTCATTTCAGCCCTTAGAAGTCCACTAAGAGACTATTTCTAGAGTTAGGAATGTGCCAAAATATTATCTTGAACTTACCATCTTTCTGAAAATAAATTTTATTAAAATCAGGGGTTACTTTTTACTCACCCTGTATATATATGTATATATATATATAGGTATAGTCACTGCCATGTATGGTTGCAAATGTACAGAGGTTGAAATAAAAATTTTGCCAACCATTCTGTACTTTTTCCATAGTACACAGTGGTTTTTCCATTCAGAAATCCCCAATTTTTGAGTTATGTGGACTTTGACTATACACTGATAATTGCATCCATGTTGAGCATATCTATGCAAAGTTTAAGGCTTTTAGCCCCAACAGCTGATTTTCTGTTTTGTAACTTTAGGAATTTCCACTGTGAAGTGCTACATAAGAAGCTATTACCATGGGATCTAGTAGTTTCATTGCCAAGTAAATTAAAATTTTGATGCACTTGGTACCAAAATGGGACTGGGACCCTAAAAGAAGAATGTGGGGGCCTCAGATTCCAAAAAATCTTCATAATTTTTTCAAAATTCCATTTCCAAATTAAAGGTATCCCATGGGATCACAGGTAAACATGATAGGATAAAAATATTTACTGGGATAAGTTTTTTATGCATGTGGGACCAATAATTTACATGAAATTTGTCCTTGGACCAATAATTTGTGGTACTTTCAGACCTTTTGTCCAAAGTGGTCATTATCAAAATATGTTTGTACACAGTGGTCAAATGAAGACCCAGTTTTAGCCAAGTGTTCAGTATAACTATATATATATATATATATATATATATACAATGTGTCAAAAGAGCTATTTTTTATAGATTTGCAAATAAATATAGATATGTTTTGTAATTTGATTTTTTACAAATACATTGTGTAATGAAGAAAATTATTGAAATTTGACTAGCATGTAAATTGAATGTTTTAACTTACTTTTTAGTCTAAATCATGGGTGACAAACCCATTTGTTGTTGCAGACCACTTTGATCATAACAACTCAGTAAACAGGCTGCACAATTTTTAAGTGGTATGAATATGTATTTTTCTAAAGTTATTCAAGATAGTTTACCAACAGTAATCATAAGCAAACAAGAGCAACATAATGCCTTTGCAAATCATACAGGGGAAGGTGTTAAAGGCAGGGCAGTTGTATAACCTTTGTTGCATTTCTTTATTATATAACATATAAATATAATTTGAAAAAAAATTTAACCTACTGTTTTCTTCACCTAAGTTTAACAAATACACATGTATTTAACCTTGTTGTGCTGTAACTAAAACCTATAAATACTAATATCATGCAATGCTTAAAGGCAGTTCTTTAAAATGGGCAACATTGTAATGCATGAGTGATTGTGTAATGGTTTTGCAGCTTCACAAAATTCTTTGATAGGCCACATGTTTGTCACTAAATTTAAAATTCTCATTAATCAGATCAAACCCACATCCTGAAATGACCCTATAATTGTTTATTATAGATTTTATTATAGAAAAATCTATCATTGGCATGATTGCAGTAAACCATTATAGACTTTAATTTTATTATTTCTCTGAAAAAGCTATAATCAAGATCTTTTCAAAATTAAACTTCAAAAATAGTTAATCACACTGCACAATTAATTGAGTTTTCAAAGTATCAGTGAGAATTCTTGATCTTCTCAACATTGACAGAAATCCTGCTTTTGAATAAATATTCTGCAACTGTGAGGGAAGGCAGAATTCCCAAAATACATTGAGCAATTTGAGTGAAAAAGGCCATGCAGTTTTGTTTTGATGAAAAATTTGAAATGCTAAAATATTCTTATTGATTTCTGTTTTAACCTCATTGCCAGCAGTGTACTCTTTTGAGTACACAAGATAAATAGCTAATCACATAAATAGAAATCATTGTATTGGTGCGCAAGAAATTTTACTACTAAATTTAGTAAACGTATATTATTCTCTTTTTGTGTTTTCTTTGCTACAACATGTTAAACATTTTCTATATGAAATTTCTATTGCACAAAAGTCATGTCAAAATGTTCAAGGCAAACACACAAGATATTATTAATTTCTAGCATGAATATTGCAAGTATATATAAATACCTATGTAAGTATAATGTAATAAACATTGTATTAAGCACAGATAAACTTTTTATGTTAAATTCCTAAGATGTGGCAGTCTAACAAGTAAAAATATATGTGTACTCAAAAGAGTACATTGACGGTGTGTTATGCAAAAAATTATATTAGACAAACCAAAGATCTAGAAATCTTGGGATATTATTTTATGCCTGACTTATGTGAAACACCTATAAA
Organism: Hofstenia miamia; assembly: GCA_900660155.1. Lineage (NCBI taxonomy): Eukaryota > Metazoa > Xenacoelomorpha > Acoela > Hofsteniidae > Hofstenia > Hofstenia miamia. Next base: position 1,108,588 of record CABFPE010000132.1, on the reverse strand, counting down.
GGTTACATTTATTCAAAAACCACAAGGAGGTAAAATTTCAGCACCTACTTTTTAAGCAATGAAATGTAAAGCAATCCAGCCTCTTCCTATTGATGAACTTTATTATAATAAATTTGACCACTGGCCACAACATATCACTGGAAAGTAAAATCAATGCTGTAATCCTGCTTGCTCCTAACAAATCCATTTCAAATGCAGCAAATGTGATGTTTTTCTCTTCTGTTTATGAAGATCCAACTTGCTTTTCTGTTTTTGATAATTGATTATTGTATTTTTATAATCTGCAAATTTTATTAGTCTACTTCTTTTCAACTGTTTGTAAGTATAAAAGTTTTTGCATGAGTTTTTAAATGGAGTATAATATAATAAATTGCAGTAAAGTAAGGTAACAAAATATTATCCAATTTTGCATTTATTCAATATTTGGTAATTTTAACGTCA
>CABFPE010000132.1:1063744-1082932 GCA_900660155.1 Hofstenia miamia | reverse complement strand
ATCATGATTAATGATGCTTGATACTGTAGTCTTGGAAGGTTGCCTTTGAGCACATATCTCTGATATTTTCTTGCCTTTGCTCACATCCTCTATAATTTGGTATTTTTCTGGAATAATGTATGTTTCATGATTAACTATTGTAACACAAGTGAGGAAAAAAACGTGGTTTGTTTACTTGGTAACACATAACTGGAAATATTTATATATATTTATACATTTGAATGTGTTTGGTAGAGGGTGTACACTATATCCAATTAAAATAGGGATGTCTTTACTATCTTGGTGAAAAAAATTTTGTACACTATACACAATATGCAGGTATTCTATAAACAAGGTCTTACCACATATTTCATATGCTAAAACATTAGATCTTCAGAATAAGTACACAATATTGATGTGTACAATATAGACTGAGTACACTATATCAGTGTTCAACTGTATTTCTGAAAAGCCAAGAAGAAAGTTTCCGTGGTTTTTCACAAAATATGATATTTTGTCAAATTTTGCCTAGAACTAGATAATACAAATTTGCAAATGAGGCTTTATTAACTTTTTTGGCAAGTTTTCAAGCAATTTTTTTCATTATAAGTGACTACAGTTATATTTACCATTAATTCATTGTCTATCTCATAAAATTGATATCAAATGATGAAACCCCTTGACAATGTGCATCTATATCTTTTTAGATAAATTGATTATAATATTTATTTGCACTGCCAATAATAAAGTTTAAAGACTTTTTTGTTAGCAAATAACAGGTGCATACACAAAATCTGGAAAATTTTAAAACTTTGTTAAAAACTTTTAACACATTGATTTCCAAAACTTTATTATCAAATAAGAACATAGTATATGTGTTAATTTAATAATATATTTCAAATGAGAGACAATGACCCTTCATGATTCACTATCCTCAGTCGTCTCTTGACATTACTGAAATCAGGTTGCAACTGTGACATATCCATCTGCCTTAACAATCTGATAATTTTTCGCTTCAATTGAAGAATGGTTGTGGCCTCTCAACCTCCCTCATACACTTTGGCTTTGAGAGAGCCCCAAAAATTCTCTATTGGATGGCATTGAGGAATGTTTGGAGGGGTGCATAACTTGGGCATGAATGGGATATTGAGGTCCTGAAACACTTGGAGAGTGGAATTAGCATAATGAGCAGATGCCAGGTCTGGCCAGAACATGATGTCATTGCCTTGATGGTGGTCTTGTATGAATTGAACCAGTGAATTAATTACACACTGTTCCTAGTAGAAAGCTGCACTGACACTGTTCAGCCTTTCAAGAAAAATGGGCTTACTGATAGCATTCTTGGAAATGCACACCCATAACATCAGTTGCACCAGAAATTTCTTCTCAGTTTGATATATCTGACAGGATGGACCAGCATGCATATTGGATGTAAAAATGTGATCATTTTCTGGTAAGAAATCACATTTCAATTTGAAATAGGACTCATCATCCATCAATACCTTCTTTCCTCTTACAAGTCTAAGTAATTTACCAGCACAAACCTTGGCTGTTTTTTCTTGCTCTGGAGTATATTGTGGTGCTTTAATTCATTTACGGCATTTAAGTCAATGTTCCTTCAGCACATTTCTCATTGTTTTATCACAAACATTGTATTTCTTTGCTTCTTGTTGCAATGAAACCCCCTGTCTTTTGGACAGCCACCTGCAGATACTTGCACATTGAGAATTGCTCAATTTTTTGTTATGTTGGCCACTCCCGCCTTTGCGAGATAAATCCTGACCCATTTCTAACTTCTTTAACAATGAGTAAATTGTTGACCACGCATAACCCTCATGTAGGAAGTGTTTCACAGTAAACGTTTTACCTTTGTCATAATGCACATCCCAAAATTTGCTAACTCAATTGTGCAGTTCTTTTTCTGTCATGCTGTAAAACACAAATGCACTATAGTGTAATATTAATACAGTGATATTGTGAGGTGTATATAATAGAGTGTAAGAAGAAATTTGATTGGCTGCCTTATTTTTCTTTTGCTTCTTTTAATAGTATAACATATTTTGTCTAGATTTTGCATATGCACCCATTATTATCACAACATATTGTAAAAAACAAATTCAATAGAACTATTTTTCAATGGTGATTGTTAAAGATGTTGGCAAAATACACTGTGTCAAGGGTACATTTTCACTTAGATACTCTTTCTAACAAATGTGGAGATTTTGCCAAAAATGCTTTTGATACAGGAGTAGTGTACATAAAACATAGGAGAACACACAAAAACGCCTCTGATTGGTCGAGAGCTTATGACGTCACATTTCACGTGATAGATGATTAATATTGGAGGCAGGGTTTAAGTGCTGACTTACCGTTTGATTGACAGATGACTAATAGGTTTTCACTGAGGTTATATACTTGGCTAATGGATTTTTTTGACAGGTGAGGGTAACTTGCAAAATGCTTTTGACAGGTCTTAATGCATATCTGAAACTTATTGCTAATTAGGGTTTTAATTGATTTTTATGGTGATTCATATTATGGCTGATTTAGTTTACATACATTTTTTGGTATGACTAATTTCACTTTGTTAATATCACAATTGCTTGCATTACACCTTGCTAATATATACTTCATTATTGTTTTTTCCATAATTTCGAGAAGCTTAAATGTATAATATAATTTGGGAAAACTTTCAAAACCGTAATTTGCATTTTGTCAAAATTCATTGTTAACATGTTTTATTGTATCACGGTTTTTTAAACCAATATTTATTTTTCATAAATTCAAATGTGTTTCAATTGGCTGGTCAATTTATATATTCACCTCATTTCTTCAGATAAAATCATTATTCTTCTTCTACACAATTTTGTCTCTCACTTTTTGCAATGTCTGTTGAAATGCTAGCATCCGGTTCATTGAGCAGTCTAATTGATGATCTATGCAGAACCCCACAACCATCATATGGTTATAACCCTCTAACACAGGAGATGATTCAACCTCCAACTGTGCCTGTAAAAGAAAAATGCAAAGCTCAACACAAACAAAGGCATCCTACAGTCAATAACAATGTGATTGTCTTCCCAATCTCCAACATGGATGAGGACAACAATGTTTTACAATGCTTAAACAATGTTAATTCCCAACCAACAACCTGTATTTTTTCAAATGCAAGTCCAGCTAGCGAACTACCAAAAAAACTATGGCTAACAATCAAAGACACTGTTCAGCTGAACACAAGATATTGTATCGCAGTAAAGATAAGACTCAACAATGGTTTCTACTATTTCCTTCCAAAGTGGTATGTCAATGCACTGGGTGAGAATTACAAGCCTCTGGTAAATAAAAAATTTTTTACAGTGATGATATGGAAATCACAACTGATGACAATAATGTAAATCATATTGTATTGGAATTTAGTAAATAAAAAAATATAGCATTGTTTTCATATACATGTATAGTTTATAAAAATAATACTAGTAAAAATCATTAATTATTATTTATAGCAGGTTTACAATAAATTTCTTAAATTTACAATTAGCAAATGGTGATAATAAATTACCTTTTGAAGTGTTCATTCAACGCACAAATTTAAAATAGTCTTTTATACAGTCTATAGAATTCTCCATATTCTGTGGGTATTGATATCTGTGATCAAGTAAATTTTCCACAGGTTGAGAGATTAACCAACTTAAAAACTCACAGTTCATAGCATCACATGCCCAAAACACAGTTTCTTTTCTATCAGACAATTTTAGTGAATTGATAAAGGTAATCATTTGTTCATTTGTTAGGGCTCCTTCTGTAAACATGATATGATGGAAGTTACATTGATACCAATTGAATGCTTTTTGTATATGCCCTGTAAACAGTCAAAATCCTTCTTTGATTGACATACTGTAATAATGTATATTTTGTCATCCATCAAAATTAATAGCTCTTTAATGTAATAAATGCTACTGAACATGCTCATATGTAGTTTGAAAAAAACATTAGATTTCACACATGACGCCATGACTAACAACCAACTATCCAAATAGAAAACTACAGAGAGAATGATAAATATTTCTGTAATTGATATAAAACACAAAAGTAATTGAATCAAATCAATGCATAATTTCGATAATTTTTTTTGCCATTTGAATAAAAACCATACATGCAAATTTGTTCTACTTGTCATTGTCAAAAAATAATAATTTTGATGTTAATGTTTTTAATATTTGCTATGTTTTTTAATCATTTTAATAATAATAATGATAAATAATTTTTAAAAAAAATTAATTTTTTATACTTTCAACTTTTATCATGTTTGTTTAGAAAAATATTTCTCAAACCAATGTTTATATTCACATGCTCACCAAGTATCATTAATTTCATGGCAAGCTTCTATTTTTGATTAAGATTGTATGGTTAATAATATTTCCTCTATAAATTTATATTTACTCCATTTTTGTTTTTTTATATTTAAGCAAAATGATAAATAATCCAGTTTGTAATATACACATTAGATATAATCAATCTTGTAATTTAAGCAAACAGTAAACATGTTTCTTAAATTGAGCTGTTTTGTTTCACTAGTAAGTACTAATTTTTAACAATTAAAATAAAAATCAATGACACATATATATTTTATTCTAAATATTTTTTACACACTAAATCTAAGTACAGTTTGGGCATTGCCACCTGGATATATTGGTGGTTTATCCTTGCCATGCTGAATTTTAAGTCTGATAAACATCTTATATTTTTCTCCTGTAGCTTTCTCTGCATAACATTTAGGTAGGAAGAAACAGTTGCCATTTTCAAGTGTAATTTTTACCACAGAGCCATACTTTGTCTGAAGGCTATATGTGTTGTGTATTTTTTGCCACTCACCAATTTTTAATTCTCTAAAGGAGATATATTTCATCTGACATTGTTTGGAAACTTCATTGAGGGTGTTGACCATCTCCTGGTTGAACTACTTTACCAATAGTCTCTATGGAATACACGGTCTTTGGTAATACCAGCTTTAAAACATATTTTTTGGGTTGTGAGAGAATGTCTTGTTTGCTCTGTGTAACTTTGGTAGATTTTTTAGCACAAGATTTGTTAGCAGCTTTTGAAGTCATTGTCGAATTTAAAATTGAAAAAGTATTCAAAGCACAAGTTATTTATTACAAAGTTTTAGCATACAAACCAATCAAAAATAACTTAATTCATTTGATCCAATCATCAGCTAACATGATTAATTCATTTGCCAATGTTGTTAGAATATTATAAAATATCTGTTATATGTGTACACCCATGTATCTAGTTTATTCTAATATCAATTTACTGTTTCCACCTTCTTCTATAAAGAATAATGTTTTAGATTATAAAATTCCTGGTTTCCACATAGCGTATTTGTATCTATGTGCTTATAGATTTACTTAACACTATGCTAAGAACTGAGAAACTGTTTACATGACTTGGGGCTAAGTAAAGAATTACAACCATGCTTAAAATTTTCCATTAGTGATGTTTTTGACAGAAGTTTTTAATCTGTCACATTCAAGTGTATTCAATTTAAAATCTTTTTATTACTGCCTCCAGAAACCCAGAAAGAGAATCTATCAATCAACATTTTTAAAACCTTTTCTTGGGGAACCTGCCAACATATCAAATTATTTAAAAGCTTTTTCAAATTAACCCTGCCTAATTGAGATTTTTAAGTACCACGAATTGACATTATTGCAATAGTTTCCCCTAATTGATTTTACTTATTGCTAATTGGATATTCTCCATCCAATCAAAACTCGATGTCTCCCACATTTTTAAATTTTTATTGTCAAATTCTGTTCTCATTTTTGATTTTAAAGTTATCAGTTGCTTTTTGTTTTACACTCTACTTCTAAAATGAATTCAATCAATCTTTCTAACTTTCTCTCTGGGTGGAACCAGCAATTTGAAACCATAATCAGAGAGAATATGTACAAGGACACATTAGAAGTATCTTTCTATGAGACAATGTAAGTAAATATTTGCTATATATATAACATTTTGTTTTTTTTCACTGTCAACATGTAAAATATATATTTATTATTCATCTAAGAAATTAAGTTTCTACAATGCACTCTGTTAAAATATTTTTTCACAGTATGTATAAAAACCATGTCTGAAAATTTCCATTGATAAAAAACAAGTGAGTTAATGTTTTCTATTTATCTAAAACAAATTTTGTATATTATTAAAACAATATTTTATAGTTATGAATTATATTTTAATCTAAAATCCATAATGCTTTTTGTGCTAATCAATTTTTTTAGCTTTGATAATATCCTGGAAGAAGAAGAAGAAAATTTCAAAGTATGGTTGCAAAATTTTGAAAACCAGGTCGTGGAAATGATGATGGAATGCAAGCGCTCTCAAATTGGATGTGAGGATGAACAACCAACCACACTGGGTACAAGCAATACCCAGGCCATTAACAAAGTTTCCACAAATAAGAATACTACATGAGTACTAAGCATGTTTTTTTGTGTTTGCCATCTTATCCAATATTAAAAACATGATAGAGTTTTTACAATTTAAATAACGCATATCATATATTAATTAGAGGTTTTCTGTTTTTACAATTTTCAAAAAACAAATTGGTTTTATTTCATTGCTGAAAATATTTAAATTGGAGTGAGAAACAAAATCTTCAAAATCAATTTATTAGAATCTATCATTGTTTTCATTTTAAAATAGATGGAAGGAATTTATTTTCTCACTCATTAAAGATATTATGTGTAAAATGAATTTTAACCCAATTCACAAGAAGATTGTCAACTCTCTCTGTGTGTATTTATAATTACATAATTATCTCTGTCAAAATAGACAGTGTCATAGCTTTAGTTGTTACCAACTATTTATCTAAATATAATTTTTAATGGAATTAATGCATGTGTTATCTATTTTTTACCAGAATACTGGATACATGTTTTAAAATGTTACACTGTCAATTTTTTATCTAACACTTGGTATTTATTTATTTATTTATTTAGTTAAACATAAAATCTGTTTAAAAAAGAGTTTTAAAACAATTCGAATTGTTACCATCTATTTTATCTCACTGTAATTTTTTTGTTGGAATTAATGCATGTGTTAACTATTTTTAAATGTTACATTTTTATCTAACACCCTGTTTTTTTAAAGAGTGATTTATTACCAGTTATTTATTTATCTGTTTTAAACATGTGTTTATTATTTGTTTTATATGTCTATTACTGATTACATGTTTTACATAAATTACTATTTCCCTGCTATACTGTGTTTAATAAATTTTCCTTGTTATGGTTTATAAAAATTCAAATGCGTGTCAAAACAAAAATTATTCCATCTTTTTGAAAACAATTTGCATTTATGTTAAAATTATTCTATCCATGTTTTTAAATTTTTTCCCTAACACTTTACTAATACATGGTCTATTTAGACCAAAGACACCATCCCAATATTTCTGTGGTTTGTGCGCATACATGAGTCCCCACCCAAAACAAGTGAGATCCCACCTTTGTACCAAACATAAGCAGACAACAGTTAATTTTTGCTTGTTTTGTAAGACCTATTTTGGGAGTAAGACTGAGTTACACAAGCATATTGATAAGAACCATCCAAACGAGATTTCACCATCTCCAGTTTTAAATAACCATGAACACGCCATACACAAATCAGAAAATGCATGTCAAGGTGCCTTTTCAAACTATTGTCCAACCAACTTGATTCCATTGATGTTTACGAGGCTTTTGCAAATCATTACAATGCTATATGCAAGGTGGTTTCAAATGAAGTTTCCACACATTATTCTGCAAAAATTTATTTAACATGTGAGGTGGAAATGGTTAAACCAATAGAAAATGACGATGAAAAGATTGTGGTTCTCTATCCAACATTAAGACCCATATCAGTTTTCAGATCAGGTATAAATGAGAGTAATTTCTACAGTCTGGTCGATGAAATTGCAAGTTTTATTTGTATTTACACATCAAATGGGAGTGGATTTATTTTAAAGAGAATAAATAAAGTAGGTCTTTGCGTGTCAAAATATCTTCTGAGTTGTGGAGGATTGTATATTGCACTGCCTGACTATTTTAGAAAAAACCACTTCCTTGTAAGCCNTTGCTCTGTATTTCACTATGTGGTAAAGGCTTTACAACGAATTTCTTAAATTTACATTTACTAGTAATATCAACAAATATACCTGGAGTCTTCATTCAGTGTACAAATCTGTAATAGTCTTTTATACATTTGATGGAATCCAACGTGTTCTGTGGGTATTGATATCCAAAATTTAATAAATTTGCCACTGGCTGGGAGATTATACAACTAAGAAATTCACAGTTCATAGCATCACATCCCCAAAACATCATGTTCTTTTGAGTTGATAGATTTAATGAATCAATTTGCATTTGTTAAATTATTCTATCCGTGTTTTTAAATTTTTCCCTAACACTTTACTAATACATGGCCTATTTAGACCAAAGACACCATCCCAATATTTCTGTGGTTCCCGCCCATAACAAGTGAGATCCCACCTTAAGCAGACAACAGTTAATTTTTGCTTGTTTTGTAAGACCTATTTTGGGAGTATGGCCAAGTTACACAAGCATTTTGATAATCAGCATTCAAACAAGATTTCACCATCTCCAGTTTTAAATAACCATGAACACGCCATACACAAATCAGAAAACGCATGTCAAAGTGCCTTTTCAAACTATTTGTCCAATCAACTTGATTCCATTGATGTTTATGAGGCGTTCTCAAATCATTACAATGCTATATGCAAGGTGGTTTCAAACGAAGTTTCCACGCATTATTCTGCAAAAATTTATTTAACATGTGAGGTGGAAATGGTTAAACCAATAGAAAATGATGGTGAAAAGATTGCGATTCTCCATCCAACATCAAGACCCATATCAGTTTTCAGATCAGGTATAAATGAGAGTAATTTCTACAGTCTGGTCAATGAAATTGCAAGTTTTATTTGTATTTACACATCAAATGGGAGTGGATTTATTTTAAAGAGAATAAATAAAGTAGGTCTTTGCGTGTCAAAATATCTTCTGAGTTGTGGAGGATTGTATATTGCACTGCCTGACTATTTTAGAAAAAACCACTTCCTTGTAAGCCTGAAAACCAGACAATCAAACCTATGTTTTGTCTACTCCGTCTTAGCCTGCCTCCACCCTGAAATTAAAGATTGATGTCAGATAACACCCTTGAACAAATTTCTTTCAGAATTGAAATACAAAGGCTTAATGTTTCCATTGTCAATCAACAATGTATGTATTTTTGAAACATAGAAATTGATAAATGTTAATGTATACTCACTAAATGAACAATGTCTTGTGCCAGCATATATGTCTCCATGCCAACATCAGAAGATGGTTAATTTGATGTTAATTGAAGAAGGAGAAAAGAGTCACTACCTCACCATTACAATTTTGAATGCGTGTCTAAAATTTATTAAAAATAGATTTCTTTTACCCAAAATGTTTATCAGGGTATACAATAAGAGAAAATTTGGAGAAGCATGAGAATAAATGCGGTGGAGTATCTGAACCAAGAATAACATTTCCAGATCCTGCAGACAAGGTTAAATTTAAATCATATCAAGCACAGAACTACATTCCCATGGTTGGCACTCTGGATATAGAAGCAATTTCAAGAAAAGTCCAGAGTGTTCAACCAAATCCATCTACAAGCTATACTATATGCAAAGTCGAGCAAATTCCATCTGGTGTGTGTGTGGCAACAAGTAGTGTGGAAAATTATTAACATGTGAGACTTATACTGGTGAAAAATGTATGGAGCATGGATGGAATCATTTGTGGAAATTGGCAAAACAGTCCTAAGAGATGAAACAACGTTATCACAAGCTAGTAATATCAGAAGAGCAGAGGAAACTTATGTTGACATCAGCAACAAAATGTATATTTTGCAAAAACACGTTTACACATGAGGACATTAAAGTAATTGATCATTGCCATTTCACTGGAGAAATAAGAGGTGTCACACACAATAATTGCAATATTTTAAATTGAAGTCCACAATTTACCCTGATTTTCATGCACAATGGTAGTAAATATGATATGCATATTTTATTGAAATGTTTGAAGATGAAAGACAGAGAAAAAGTGAGTTGCATACCATGTACTTCTGAAGTTTTTCTATGATTAAGTTTAAGGGTGCCAGTTGATGGGTATAATGATAAAAAAGTCTACAAAATAAAAATTTGAAATCCAAACTATATATATATATATATATATATATATATATATTTATTTATTTATTTATATATGCACTGAATTTTCAAAAAACTTGGAGTTTCCAGTCCATAAACAAAACAAATTAGTGCTGCAATTAAATCAGGCATTTATAAATTTTAAATTAAATCCTATTATAGGAGCCTACTAGATTCTAAAATGTCAGTCACTGGTTGAAACTATAATTCGTCATTACATTGTAGCAAATAAACAATGTTGTAATTTTAGGTAAAAAACTACTAGTCTAATTGAAAACTTTATAGAAAATATTTTTCTGACTAGAATAGACTTCTACCCGCATTTTGGCACACATGCTTTAAACAATTCTTAAAAAATTGACACTCTAAAATAAAAGAATATTCAGTACGTGACACATACTGTAATTATTTTAATAGGTCCATAGGTTTTGCGTAATGTTATCAACACAGATACATAAATAAGTCTATCAATACTAATAAAAAATTATATTTTAGCTTTTCCATGTTCACAAATTCAAAAAAGCATTGCATTTTTGCTTCAAAAAAAAATTTTTGTTTAGAATCAAATAAAAATTAGGTATAAAAACTCACCAAAGGAAAATTCTATCAGAACATGTTACCAGTACATGACAAATAAATCGAATAACCTCATCTTTTTTCCTGATTGCAGAAATCGTGTAGAAAGATATGATAGGACTCGACTTAATTGCATTTTGCCAAGGAGTGAACAAATATTTACAAATGCTTTGGAGCTAATCAATGGCTTTTGATTACAGCCAATCAAAAATTTAATTAATTTTTGAAAATTAATAGAATTATGGGCATTTAAATGATTAATTAGAGATATTTCATGTAAAATCAGTACAAATTATTGATGCAAAAGGCCAAAGATCTATAATATCCTTGGAAGCCCCTTTATGTTATTTGTAATTACCATTGCTCAAGTATCTATATTCCGAGAGCTGATTTGTAATTTTAACAATTTTAAAAGATATATAAATGTTTAAAATTTTATTCAATGTTTAAAGATAGGCTATAGATTGCATAATCGCAGAATTTTTGTGAGCCATCTATTGAAAGTAGTCAAAAAATATTTCGGCTGATGTCCTCCTCAGCTTCTAGAAAGTTTAGCTGCTCATGATCATCTCAGTATAAAGCATATATGAGTAAGAGAATGAGCTATCAAAACCAAAATATTATATTAATTATTTGTGCACACTGAGGCTCTATATATACAAACTGATTTAAACAACGTAATAACCTGCCAAGGCAGAACTAAAAATGTAAACAACTAAGCAGTGCAAGCAATGGGTAGATGTAGTGTGGGAACATAGCAGGTATTCATGTGAATAGTGGATGTGATGACTCTCAGTGGCTACAATGTGAATTGCTGTTACATAAAGGTCCCAATTGTACACCACACCCCTAAGATACCCTATTGTGGCAGTGAGGGTTTTACTTCAAAGGTTGACTTATGAGATTATGGGTGTCATCCAACAGTTTCAGTATACATGTGTCTTCCCATGAGGTTTCAGCTATTTCTTCTTTGTGACTTAGGTAAGTGATTGTTTTGATCTCTGTTGTTATCATTTTGTGGTATAAGGTTGATGACTTTATGACTTTGATTGGTTTGAAGTGACCAAGTATGTTGGTGGTCTCCTTGGTGAATTGTGTTGAGCTGTAAGTTATTTTTGGACAAGATGTTTGAATTTATTGAAATAGTGCTTCATTTTTCTCTTTGATATTATGGTTTCAACAGAGTTGTAAGAATGATTGCATACTGTGTGGCATTTTTCTTTGTAGTATTTCTGTTGTTAGAGGTCCATATATATCATTTGTTTTGATGAAGTGCGACCCTGCTGTTGCTCCCCACATATATTTTCATGCATGTGGGTGTAAGAAATCCATGTCATTTTCATGAATGCTGAAAGTATTTTGTAGAATTATTGGCAATGTGCGTCCAAAAGCATTTTCTCTGTTAATAATGCTGAGTAGAGTTTTCTCATAGGTGTTGATGCTTTGCTGAAATTTTTTGAGTGGTGAGGTGGGAGCTCTTGTTGGTTGCAATAGCCAATTTTTCATTTTTGTGGATATGGGGGCAATTGTGATTTTGTAGCATCATTGGGGTTCATTTTGCATTTGAGATATGCAGGAGCAGGGTGGAGTTTTCTGTTAGGAAGATCAGCCATAGTGTGGGTGTGGTTGTTATTTCAGGCATTTGCTTTTCCGCAAAAAAATTGTGATTGGAAGTCTTTTTTGACATTGAAGTATGTGGCTTCTATGATTTGGGAAAGAAGTTTTTCAACATTTTCCATGTAGTGTCAAGACAGCAATTCTATGTTGATTGATGGCCATGGTTCTCCTGTAATGGAACTTTGTTTTTGTTGGAAGGAGAATTGCATTGTGATCTTTGTGGCATCTAGTGGTAAGCTGGTAGTATTGATAATTTCATGTGTTTGAGCTAGTAACATGGTGTCTACAGCTAATTGTTGCTCCGTGATGTTGTGGTATTGGGGCATTGAGTGATGCATGAATATGTCAATGAAGATGAGATTTGTGACTGACAGTGTCCTCTCAACTGTTGTTCTAGCTAATATAGTTTTTCAAATGATGAAAAATGACTCCAGGTAACTTTCCAGATTGAGGACATTTTTTGGCAGTGGTGACATGTCTTTGATGTAGAAGAAGTTTACTGCTATATTGTAAGTGTAGGCCTTGACTAGTATGAGGTTTAGATGTTGCACCATTTTTGGGTCTTCTTTTTCATGTTGTTTGAGTATGCATAACAGATTTAGCAATGACCATAACAGATTTAGCAATGACCAATTGATGTTGAGGCGCTCTAAATTTTTGCATTTTCTTCTGTTTTTAGCAGTTTTATTATACATTTGAGATGAATGTTGTTATCAAAGGTTGTGTGCACCATGCTTCTATAATAATCTCTTGCGAGTTTAGGTAGGAATGATTCAGGGTAAAAGATGATTGTGTTAACCATTGGGCGTTTCTCCTTGTCTATGACAGTAGGTAGTGCTTTGGTTCAGGCTAAGTTTTCTCCCACAGTTAAGATTGTTGATATGGCTTTACAAGTCTCTTCTGATATATTGTTGTGGGTTATGTATTGACAGTGGCATGATTCAATAAAATATGGATGGACTGTTTCTCCTTCAATAATGGAGAGTTTCTGTTGTCTTTCCTGGAAGTGAGAGTCTTCTCAACTGCTGGTTGTAGACAATTTAAGAGACGGTATTTGAGTGAGCACACAACGTTTGCTGGTTATATTTGTGGGAGGCTTGCCTCTCCTTTTGTTTATTGTTGATGTTGATGTAGTTGGTATCTGCTTGTTGTTGGTAGCTGAGAATGTCCTGCAGCTAGAGATGTCTGAGGTAGGATTGAGTACACTGAAGCACCCTGAGGACGTCCTGCAAGGAGATTCAGGTGGACTTGATTGCTGTTTAGTTGTTTTTGAGTGACTGTGAGGTTTGAGAGTGACTGCTTTGCATTTCATCATATGGTGGATCTAAAGGCAATGTTGTGATGTTAATAGACCATTCCTTATTAAAGATATTAGATTTAGCAATGCGTTTTGGTTGTGTGAGCAAACTTATTTGAGAAGAAAGTTTTTGTTTGCATTCATCATCAAAAGTTTCTTCAGAGAATTTTCTACAACCATGAGTTAGATACAATTTGTCTTTATCAGATTTTATTAATTTGAATTTGTTGAGTTGAGATATTCTGGCATGCTCTATGTCACATGACACATTTGTTTGATGTTTTGGAAGTGTGTTATTTTCTTGTTATATAGTTCATAATTGTTGTTGCAATACTTTTGTGATTCTCCTTCCCAGTTGAACAAAAGTTTGCAGACCTGTTTTTTGTCTGTTATGACTCTGGGTGTGTATACAAATACTTTGTCGCCAATTTCATGGGGTTCTCCATAGATTTTTTTATTGAATTGGCATTGTTGTCAGATAGCACTTTTTTCGGCTTGGGCACACATTATTTTGTGTGTTTTTGCTATGTTATTGATTAATGTTTTCACGTAGTTGTTGTTGATTGTGCCAGTGTAACTGCGGAATAGCATGGAGAAAGGAGTTGGAGATTCATGGCTGAACATTGCTTTGTATGGCAAGACCTTGGTCGTCAAGTGTGTTGATGTGTTGTAAAAATACTTGATCATTGGTAGTATTTCTCACCATTTCTTTCCTCCTACTTGTGATGTAATTGTTCTCATTAATTTGAGGAGTGTTTGATTAACTCTTTCTACTGCACCATTGGCTTGAGGGTGGTTTATCATTGTGTGTGTATGTAGGATTTCCAATTTTTCCGCTAGTGATTGGAATAGCAAGCTTTCAAACTGTTTGCCTTGGTCCGTTATGAGTTGATTCATCAGGCCAGATATGCACACCCAGTTGTTAATGAATGCTTTAGCAACAATTGATGCTTTTATGTTTCATAACAGTATCATTTTGCAGTACTTTGTAAAGTGGTCCACTATGACCAATACTTAGGAGTAGCCTTTGTCATCTTGTGAAAGTTGTTCTATGTCAGCATTTACTATTGAGTTCATGTGATCAGCTGAGATTTTTTCTAGTGGGGCCTGTTGTCCCAGATGTGTTAAGCAGAATGCATGATTGACATTTGTTAATAACGTCTTCTATTGTTGGTCATAAGAAGGGGGTGACAAAATTTTTGTGAATTGTTAGTTCCATCTGGTAGACCCCTTTGTGTCCTTGTTTGTGGATTTTTTTAATGACTCCTCTTTTATAGTATTCTGGTAATACTATTAAGTTTTGCATTTTTGCTGCTGTGTATAAGATGCAGGAATCTGTTAATTTCCATTTGTGTTTTTGAAAATAGTGTGTCACCATCGAGTCCATGATGAACATTAACACATTGTATTATCTGATAGAGGATTTTGTCATTGGCTTGTGCTTTTGCTATTTTGTTTAATGTTATTTCTTCTTTAATGAAGATCAAAAGCATAGGTTTGATTGGGTGGCCATTCTGATCTGTGTTTATATCTGGTAGTTGTTGGTATTGGCATTGAGGTATGAAATGAAATTGTTTTAGTGGACCTTGTTCTTTCTTTAGGTCTCTCTGATATTGTGACAGAGCAGTTCAAATGTTGGCATTTGTGTGAAGTTTGCCTTTGTGATGTTCTATCATGAAGTTGAAATTGTGCAGATATTCTATCCATTGTGCTATGATATTTGAGCAGTCTTTGGCGTATTTTTTGAACCAACATAGGCTGCTGTTGTCTGTGCAAACTGTGAATGTCTTCTCTCCTATGAGGAAGTGGCGGAATTTTTTTAATGACTCACTGAGGGCCAGCATTTTGAGTTTGGTGGCTCCATAATTTTTATTGCTGTCATGCAGTTTTCTGCTGAACCACTGTATAAGTTTTTCAATGCCATTTTGTATTTGGCTGAGTGTTGAGCTGATTGCAACTGTGCTGGCGTCACAGTCTAATATGAATGGATCTTGTGGCATTGGTGTGTTTAAAGAGTCAATGTTTTTGATTGCTTTCTTTAAGGCATTTAACTTTTCTTGGTGGTCCCATGTGCAGTTGAATGATTGCGGCTTTTTCAGTAAGTTGAACATGTATTTCATTTTTTCAGCTATGTTCAGAATGAACATTTGGTAATAGTTAATGAAGCCAAGGATTCTTTGTACGTCTTTGATTGTTTTTGGAGCTTGAATATTGTCTACAAGCTGTTTTGCATTATCTTTTAATTTTATTTTTCCTTGTGTTACATTTCTTCCTAGGAAGAGTACGTGATGTTTGGCAAGGGCACACTTTTTTGCATTTACTCATAGCCCGGAGTTATATAGTAATCGTAAAGTGGTGTTCAGCTCTTTAGCATGTTCAGCAATTGTGGTTGAGCCTATCAAGATGTCATCAATGTATGCAGCTACGCCTTCAGAGAGTTTGCAATTTTCTTTGGTTAAAATTTTTGTGGCATAGCATTGAAATGTAGCAGGGGCTTTACATAGTCCAAAGGCCATGTAGAGCCATTTGAATAGGCTGTAAGGTGTAATGAAGGCCGCCTTTTCAATGTCTTCTTCTCTCATGGGCACCTGCCAATAGGCTTTGCACAAGTTGAGTGTGGAAAAGATTTTAAAGTTGGCTGCATTGTATAGAATATCATCTATGCACAGCAGTGGGTATGCAGCTTTAATTGTGATGTCATTGAGTTGCCTGAAATCAATGCATAGCTGGTGTTTTTTGCCCTGTTTTATAAAGACAGTTGGTGAGGCATACAGGCTGTGACTTTTTCATATTATTCCGTGATTTAGTAGCTCAGATAGAGTTTTGGGGTATTGGTCCTGTACGTACGGGGGCCCCCTTCTGCATGGCTGACATGTTGGTTTGTGTGGCACCATCTTTATTTGGTGTTTGACTCCAATTGCTTTATGATACTTATTTCTTCATTGTTAAATACAGCGGCATTGTTTTTGACGACATTATTGATGATCTCTCATTCTTCCTGTGTGAGATGAGGATGAGAGTGAGGTGTTAGTTTTGGAATTTCTTTTTCACTTAATGTTGTTTTCTCTGGTGATGAGAACAGGACTTGTTTGTTCTTTGTCACGTACTTCTCTAGGGGCATGCCAGTGATTGTAAGGGTGTTGTGCTTTAGAGGTACAGTTCGATTGGAGTTGTTGAGGATTGCAGTGTATCCTACATTGTTATAAATGGATACAATGTTGTTAAGAACAGTTACTAGAGAGTTTTTCATGCAGTATAGATTTGTTATTGTGTCTCCTTCGAATTTTGTCTTCAGTACTATTTTTGCTACTTGCCAGTGGAAAGGCTCCAGTCTTAAGTTTTCAGTTAAGGAGAACTCCAAAGTGGTAGTGCCTTTGGTGGTTAGCAATACTGAGACGTTTTTGTCTTCTTGTATAGTTAGCATTTTATTTGAGTAATCAATGAGACAATTGTTTTCAGCTAGGAAGTCTCTTCCAATTATCATGTCATAGGGCAGTTGTTGGTCCATCGTGTCAATGATGTGGACATCTTGTTCAAACTTGATGTTGTTGATTGTGATTTTCGCATTTTTCACTGTTCCTTTGATATAACATAGTCTCCAGATGCACTTAATCTAGTATCATTTGAAGTAATGTCTTCTCTTCTCCATCCTATATTATGAGCGCATGTGTCTGACATAATTGTTACAGATGTGCTGGTGTCGACTGTAGCTTTGAGGTTGTTGATTGTTAGGGGTATCAGGTTTCATTCCAGTAGGTCTGTGACAATCAGCAGTTAAATCTTTTTCATTGGTGTTGGACTTTTCATGGTGTTCCAGGTCCTCTGCTGTGTAGTAGCCATCCTCATTGACTAGATATATGATTTTCTTGCATTCTGATTTTAGGTGACCTTTTTTGCCACATTTTTTGCATTTGACAAAGGGAAAGTCTTCTGGTTTTTCCTCAATTTCCTTTTGTAATTTATCCTTTTTCGTGGGTGTGCAGTGGGGTTTGGACGAGGTTGTAGGTTGGTATCCTCTTTCATTGTTTTCTAGAATGAGTTGTATGTTGACTGCCTTCTTTATGAGGGTGTCAATGTCGTCTTCAATGTCACATTTATTTTCAAATCTTGTTTTCATTGACTGAGGTAGCCCAGCATGTATATAGGAATATAGATCTTGAGGGTAGTACCTGTCTTCTTCTTGAGATAGACGCAGCAGATGATAGACTTTATAAATATAGCTGATGAAGTCCTCATCTTTTTCTAGGCAACATGTGTATAATTGCATCCGGTATTGTTTTCTTGTACATTCATTATCAAAGTGATCACTCATGGCTTTGACTAGTTTGTTGTAGTTGGCTTTTGTTGTGGCATTGAGATTGAGGTACACTTGTAGTGCTTGATCCTTTAAAAAGAGGCATTTGATTGGCTCTGTTTTGTTTTGTTCCTTGCTGTTGCACTAGATAGATTTTGAAGAGCACTATCCACTCACAGAAGGTTTGTTCTTTTATGTCGAATTTTCCTGTGAAGGTTTGGGGCATCTTTTGTATTTTTATGTCTGCTTTCATTGCTTTCATTGATTGGTCTGGTAACATTAATATTCTTTTCCTTGATCTCGTGTTGAGACTTGCATCTGCATTTGCCAGAGTTGTGGGAGCCAATGGAGGTGATGGTGGTCTGCGACAAGGTGGGCTTGGCAGCAGCGATGGCAGCCATGGTTGTGGGTGAGAGTATGAACCTGAGCTTTGTTGTGGTTGCATCACCATCAAGCATCAACATAGCAAGCCGACAAGTTAGGCAAAAACATAGTGATAGCATAGTATCTAGTCTTGTTACAATACATCTCATGTGACTGCTTAGGCATAGACAGTTTAAAGTAGTAAGCACTAGTAATAGTATAGATAGACTACTGCAAATACAAACTCCAGTAACACATAAGATTACATGGCAATTAGTGCTGAAGTGAGACTTTAAAGCTGCCATCTAGAATACACGAATGTCTGGATCAGCTACACTCAAAACTGAACGGGCTTAAGCCTCCTTTGTAGATGGGCCAAAATGATCCTACACACCCAAATTGAAACTTGGTCTGCTCCCCCTCAGCTTCTAGAAAGTTTAGCTGCTCATGATCATCTAAGTATAAAGCATATATGAGTAAGAGAATGAGCTATCAAAACCAAAATATTATATTAATTATTTGTGCACACTGAGGCTCTATATATACAAACTGATTTAAACAATGTAATAACCTGCCAAGGCAGAACTAAAAATGTAAACAACTAAGCAGCGCAAGCAATGGGTAGATGTAGTGTGGGAACATAGCAGGTATTAATGTGAATAGTGGATGCGACGACTCCCAGTGGCTACAATGTGAATTGCTGTTACATAAAGGTCCTGATTGTACAATATATATATATATATATATATATATATATAATGTATATATGCATTAATACATATCAAATTAATAAATTTTGAGGTATTTTATATCAGAAAATGT
>CABFPE010000132.1:1012229-1062648 GCA_900660155.1 Hofstenia miamia | reverse complement strand
TATATATATATATATATATATCAATATATATATATATATATATATCATCTTTGTGATTTTAGAACTAAAAGTTCTATAAGGCAAACATTAAATAAAAATGAACAAAAAGACTATCAAAATTAAATGAAAGATATTTTAATAGTTACACAAAAGGAAGTAGAATAAAAAATTTAGAAATTTATGAATGATTTTATCTATTTTATATATAATCTAACAACAACAATGCGAATTCAAGCATGTTGGATTTGATGCATCATTTTCTTGTAAATTTGATTAATTTTTTTCAAATATTGCTATTCCATAATTTGCATGATAAAATGCAGATTAGGACTAGAAGGAGAACAAATAATAATCCTGCAGCCTTTGAGACAATTTCTTTTGTTTTGTAACACTGCAATCATTGTAATCATTAAATTGTGAACATCAAGAATATAATTGCTTAATCAGATTTTAACCTGATTAACAAGCTCTTGAAACTTAACAGATTTTAACCAGACTGCATCAGTTTAAGCAGATTTAACCTGAACATATTAACCAGACCAGATCCAGCACTAATATATATATATATATAACTATTGCTAGAAATTCATCTTCATTTAATTAAAAACTTTGTTTCTTCTATTAATTCAAAGATGAATACCAGCAAGTAAATTTCTGATACTTGTATTATCTTATGTAAAAATTCTTTTTTTGTCTTCACAGATGTCTTTTTCTGATAGTTATTGGAATGACTTACATATCCTCCATACCTTTGCTGAAAGACTCATGCATGGTGCTCATAATTTTGTAATATTTGATAAATTGGATTTGATAGAAGTTTCAATTTGATTTATTAAGCAATGTTAGTTGCTTTTTATACTTTTTCTAAATTTCATGAAAAACACATTTTTGCTCATTGCAGCTATCAACATGAAATTTTGCAGGCTTATAGAGCTTTGCAAGTTGAAGACTTTAATCTTTTTACAAGCCTGAATATTTCATGTAGCATTATCCAAGACGAATCAAGCTGCTAATGAAAGATAGTCAGTGGAAAGAAACTAAGATTGAATTTAAAATGTTATTAAAAATATATCATAAAACTTATTATCAACTTAGATTAGTTTTTATTGTGCAACCAAGAAATATGAGTGAAAATGATTATAATTAGTATCTGTCAATTCTTTGGCAAAACAAAGAGGGAATCTGCTTCCAATCAAGGTTGCAAGTATGTAGTACACTTTACAAATTGAGACTAGGTTGAGTTGTGGCAAGCATTGAGTAAGCACTTAACTAGGATAGGGCACATATAAGTAACTTTGCTGAGCTGAGATGTGAAACTCATTCACTTGGAATGTAGAGGATTGGTTTCTACCTGACTTGGAGATTAGCTTCAGGCGGATGCCCAATCACCAACAACTGGAAAGGATACTGCAAAGCTTTGAAACCTAAAACATCATCCACTAATTACAATTATTAGAGTTTAATGATGTGGAAGTAGAGGAGTGTAAGATTCGTAACTCCCTACCCACTAGTGTGTCACTTTAATTATAATAACATAGTAGAGAAATTGGAAAACAAAGCCTGGTAGAGGATGCTACAATCAAAATTGCGCCCTCTAGTGGGAAAATAATTTTTTTGAATTGATTGATGATATTTCATGAGAGCTCACACAAAAAATTTGCAATGTAATTTGAAAATTAAAAGTTGATTTAATTTAAGCATTAGCAATTAATAAAAATTTTTTAATTAGGCTGAAATTGTTAATTTTTCATACCATTTACTTGAAAAACAACTTTTTTTGAAAAATTTTTTTCATTTTTTCACACTAGTGATATGAATATTGATTGGAATTGTTTGAATTTTCAAAACAAAAATTTCACACAGCCATCAATTTTTGTAAAAAAAATTTTATTTTGAAAACCCAGGTTGGCCTTTAGATATCATACCTTACTTTAGCAGGCTATAGCAACAAAAATTTTAAAGATATCACAGCTCCATTTGAATTTTTAAGCAGCAAATTTCACTTAAAAAATTTGAGCTAGGCTGGCCAGAGCTGGGCGACTTTTTCAGAAAAGATATTTTTTAATAACTTTTGATATAATGACACTATGAATAAGATTTTTACACCAAAATGTGTAGTTTTGAAAGCAGATTCTATTTTTTGGTCCTGTCACAATAGGCAAAATTTTAACTAAAAAATGTTTTTCTCAAAATTGAAAATTCAAAAATTCGCAATTTTTATTTTTGAGATATTTACAATAATACAAGAAATAACATTCAGAAACAATTTTCAAAAATTCCCTGTCAATCTTCATTAATGGAAAATTTCTCTTTTAGATATGAATATTATAGGATGGGTTTGTAATTGTTTAAAAAATATAGTGATTTTTTTGAAAAAAAACTATCTATAAAACTGCATTTTGTTTTTAATTTTGCTAGTTTTTAACATTTTGTTTAGTAATATTTCTTATCATATTAGGACACCCCTATAAACTTGCAAAAAATCAGTGTTTTTTTAAATGTATATTATGAATGATGAAAATTGATATTATGAATGATGTAACATTGACCAGTAGTTGTTATTATTTATTTGCCAGACCTCGTGCTTTTCTTGTTGGTGACTGGTTGTTGTCATATTTGCGCATATTGTAAATAGCATTGTATATAAAGAACAAAGCATTTGTAAAATAGAGATAGTTTGAACTGTATTCTCTTCTTGTTTGATAGAATCACCCCACTGATTCTGCAATAAACCTTGAAAATTCATTTAGATTTTACTCCATTTTATTGATATCAGTGATAAATTCTATTAATTTCTTTGAGATTTTGCCATGATTTTTGAATATGCTGGGATTTCTGGGTTTTGATAATATAAATTTTTCAGAGCATTGACTACTACTTCTCAGTAAAGATTAATGTATCTGCTTTGATTAAAGACATGCAAATGTGTGTTTCTGACATTAAATTTCTAGATTTAGAAGCCCTTTCACTGTCATTCAATGAATTAAATGTGAAAACTCAAATTTGCAAATATTTCTATTAAAACTGCTCTTTAATGATGGCTTAAAGTGAAAAAGCAATGTAGTATTCAGATTCTACAGGTCTGAAGTTACTTGAAAATGCCAATCTCTTATGTTTTAAGTAGATCTAGAGGTTGCATTGTGAAATTTTCTTGAATGCCTTAGTGTGATTTTCAATGTGCCCTAGATTTAAGAGATCTGATTTTTGTGAATCAATTCCAAAATCTAATTTTTGTTCAAAAATTGCTCATTCTACCTATTTTCAAAACTTCTGAATCTATTCACACTGTTAGATTTTCATTTGATCACAATTTAATGAAATAATATGAATATTAGTTGAAATTTGAAAAAATGATAATTTTGTTAGATAGATTTATAAATTGCTATTTATATAATGTTTAAATTTAAAAATGAATTCATATTTGGATTTTTCATGTTTGAATTTAGGTGTAAATGTATTTTTATTAGTTGCTAAGCTTCACTTAGATCTGTGTATTTTAAATTATACTTAATGTGACAGTATATGGAGGCTGCTGTAAAGAAATTCATTTTTTGTAATGGCTCCATAAGTTGCATTGTAGGGGTTTAAAACTAGTTATAAATGTGTTAAGAGGGATTGTTATATTTTCATTTATTTCCATTGTCAATGTATGGATGGAGGAAATGGTGGAGTTGAGAGCAGATGGACCTGACTGTGTAAAAAGGTTTCCTCTTCTTAAAGAGAAAGCATATTATATTATAAAGATAGTATGGTTTTAAATTTCTAGGAAATTTTTTAAAAGCAAAAACATTCATTCCTAAGCTTTATGATAATGTAGCATAATGCAAAGCATAATGCTGCTAAGAAGAGAAGATCAGAGTATTAGTCAGAACTAAGATTGAATTATTATTTAGTGATTAAAAACAAATAATGCTTCCATTATCTTTAGACATATTTGGCAGATTATAGAATTCAAATTTTGAATGACAGGTACATAAATAGACTGAGCATGTATTGTTATCTAAATGTAAGTTAGGAAGCTGCAAGTAACTATTTACTTTGTTTATTTATATTAATTAAAGCCAATAGTTTTTGGTAATGGCTGAAGTAATATTTATTGAGCAGCTAGTGTCATTGCCAGGTTGTGAAGTACAAAATTACACATTACAAATTGAGCTTAGGTCAGTTACATCCAGCCTTGAGGGTTTCACTGAGTTAGGATAGGGAACACTTAAGTTACTTCATTGAACTTAGACTTGGGATAACTCAACCAACAATGGAGGTGTACAACTGCAGATTGATTTAGAGATCAGAGTTGGCCAGAGGCCATAGTGAAGTCATGGGAAGAAAACTCCGACAATGTAATACCTAAACAATATTGGATTAATTGAAGTTAATATAAGTTAATAGTAATATACAATTTATCAGAGTACAAGATCAAACTAGTACATCCCTACCTGCATTTAACAAGAAATAATCATTTAAAAGAATAATTAACTCCTTGTTGAAGGCAGGTAGCAGATGCTACATGACACCCATGACAGATAAATAACAAGAAGAAGAATCAATCAACCCAACATTCTGACTCAGGACTTGGAATCAATAAGTAATAAAAGCAACTATGACAGAAGAACAGAAAACATGCAAAGAACCACTAATACAACACATAGTCAGTGACCACCACTACACCTAACTTAAAAGCAGGTGCAAAGCAGATAATTATACCAAATTGCTAGCCACTACTAATCATAAATCAAAATGACAAATACCAGAGGAAAGAGGAAAGGAACAAGTAAAACCCCCCCCCCAAGGAGAACACGTTCAGAAACAGATGTATCCCCCTCAGAACTGGAAACCCTACATATGTCCCCAGAAACAGGATCCAGCAAAGTCTTAAATATTCTAAGACAAACAAATGAAACAGAAACAATACTTAGAACTGAGATACAATTGTTGGTGGAAAGAATGGCAAAACTGGAGCCGGAGAACAAAAATGCAATGAATTAAAAATTGAAATGGACAATCACCTTGAGAACCAAAGCAAAAACTTTCAAAAAGACATCAAGGCATTAACAACCCAATTAGCACAATCAAACAAATGTTTCCAGGAACAGAACACAAAATGGGAAAACAATTAGAAGATGCAAACAGGCAGCTAATTTTGGACAACAACATACAATCCCAATAAATAGAACAGCTCAAAGACAAACTCAGATCAACACAGCTGGACAGAGATGAGAACTGCAAAAACCAGAGAAGAGAACTAGAAGATCTGAGATACAAACTGAGAGCAATATGGGAAAACAAAGAAGAAAATCCAAGGGCAACAAGAATGCATGAAATAACATTAAAAAAATCATTGATGAAATTACAAAAGCAGTGATGACCCAGCTCACAGTAAATGAACAGATAAATGTACAAAGGAAACCAACCAATGAGATCTCAATGCTAACAGAATACAGTCATAATGACACAATACCATGCAAGGCAACCTTGCCAAAATTCAATGGAAAGGTCAACAGCTACAACCCAACATTTCTTGAAAGCTGCAAATGTTTGAGATTACAATGGCTGAAAGGAAAGTAAACCAAAAGGCAGCAGCTGCAATATTTCCATTATACTTTGCAGGAGCAGCATCCCAACACTATCTACTCTTAGATATGGACACAAAACAGGACTATAAATTATTAATTGGAGATTTTGTAGAGTACTATGAAAATGAAAGTTTTAAAAATCAATACTGAATCATATTGAACTTGACAAAGATGAGAAAGACAGATGACATACAAAATTACATCCAGCAATTGGAACAACTGGTAACACTCAGCTCAAGAGGAAACAAATATTCAAAATACAATCTTTTTTTCCACATCTGCAAGCAAATACTGGAGAACATTAGAACCCAATTCCAAATTAAATGTGACGTGGATGACAAGCTAGAGAAAATGATCAGGAAAGCCATAGACATACAGGCAACAATTGAAAATAACACTTGCATCTACAAGAAAGCAGTATGGAACAAAGAAAAGCTGACTGAATGGTGAAACAGTTATAAAACACAGACAGGGAACACCCAAGCTTATAAAGCAAAGAAGACAGAGAAGTTCATCAACATAAAAAACAAAGAGGGAAAGTCAAAGAAAATTAGAGAAAGAGACATAAAGTGTTATAACTGTGGACAGAAAGGGCACAGGAAAGATGAATACATAAAACAAATCAACATGATCAGAGAAGAGGTAGCATATTATGAAGATGAGGATGTAACCAAGTCTGAAGCAGAATTATTGGAATATTCCCACACAGAAGAAGAATTGGAAAACTAACTTGAGTGCTGACTTCAAAAAACCAAGCACTAATAATGATCATGACAAACTTGGACAATATCAACACAATAATGATAACTACAAATGGAATATTAACAAAGGCAACAATCAACACAGGAGTGGCAACATTGATAATAACAGATGAATGCACAACAAAATTGGGATTTAAATGGGAGGATTTAGAATGATCAAATAAAAGACTAATTAATGCATCTGGAGAATACATAGACACAAAAGGCAAGCTTGATGCAGTACAAATCAGGATAGAAAATACAACCTTTAAACAATTGCTAATAGTAATAGACAGTCATAACAATCTATTACCATATGAGGTGATACTTGGCAATGACTTCCTAATGAAAAATGGATGTGTAATAAACTATTCCAATAGAACAATTGACGTGAGGGAAGAGGAAATCAAAATTGAAGAGCAAGAGGGAAAGCTATCAATGATAGTGTTTGAACTGGAAGAGGATATAAAGCTGCAGCCATATCAATGGAGGATGCATGAAATTTGAGCAGAAGAGGAGATCACAGCAGATATAATGATCTATGATAATAAAGGGATCAATTCAAAAAGAGTCTCAATGCTGTCATGTGTGTGTGCTGTAAAAAGCAGAAAGGGAAGAATACCAATACTAAATGCAAAAAATCATAACATCAACATAAGGAAAACAAGCATAAGAATACTCAGGAAGTATTTTAAGTCCAGCATCAAAGCCATCTGGAAAACAATGGAAGACATTGATGAGCAGAGGTGTTTTTAGTGTCAATTCTAGGACTTATAAATGAAAACAGAAGGTACTCCACACTGCTGATTTGAGGGAGAGTGGATGAAAACCATTGATGTAGCAAGTACTCCCCACAGCTGACTTGAGTGCAGTGGGACAAAAGCAAGTGAAGAAGACCAGTATAAAACACCTGATCTGTTGGAGGAGGAATACCAACATTTAAATGAAACACAACTACAACAACTCAGAGAGGTGCTGGAGAGACACAAATGAATATTATATTACAGGCAATAGGCAAAACACATAAAATAATTACAACAACAAACAAGCTGATAAAACTGCCAGTGAGACAAGGGCCAGAGCAGATGAAGGGTGAGTATATTAGAATACTCAATGAACTAATTGACAACAAAATAATCTGACCCAGTGAAAGTCCATATGCAGGGCCAACAGTATTCATGAAGCAAGGAGAAAAATACAGATTATGCATAGACTTCTAAAAGCTGAACAAAGTAACAAAAAAGGACTCATACCCACTTCCCAGAATAGAAGATATGCTATATGAAGCAAGTAAGCACAAATACTTTACTTCAATAGATCTATGCAAGGCATATTGGCAAGTTAAAATGGAAGAGGAAGACATTGAAAAGATGGTGTTTATAGCTCCATATGGGTTGTATGAATGGATTTACATGGCTTTCAGTTTATGTAATGTGCCTGCAACATTTCAAAGGTACATAACAATAGTGTTAAAAAACAAGTGACACAAAATGGAGGAAGGAGTGAATGCAAACATCAATGATATCATTGTAACAAGCAACACAATAGAGGAGCACTTAGAGAAATTGGAAAGGACACTTTCAATCCTGAAAAAAGAAGGTTTAAGAATCAATGGCAATAAATGTGACATATTAAAAGAAAAGATCATATTCCTAGGACAAGTGATCAAGAAAGGGCGAATATGCATGAAAGATAATGTGAGGGATATGATCCAGAGGATTGAGAAGCCAAACAACAAAAAAGACATACAGAGAATAAAGGGGTTCTTCAACTACTATGGAACATTTATACCCAATATTGTAAGAAAGACCACCAAAATGATGCAGCTAATGAGGAGGTCACTGCCTTTCATATGGACATGGAAAAAACAGGAAGAACTAGATAATATAAAAGAAGAGTTAGCCAAACTGCCATCACTGAATATGCCCAACTACAGTGAAACAATCAGAGCAACACTGGAACAATTGAAGAATGGCAAAGAGGTACCAATACAGTTTTTAGCTGTAAATTAAAACCAAGAGAGGAGAACTATGGATCAACAAAGTTAGAGATGCTCACACTGATCAAGAGCATAAAGAAATTCAGACACATTTTATTTGGACAAGAATTTAGAGTCTGCACAGATAACAGCAGCTTAGCATGGCTCAAAAAATTCTCAGGTGATAAGTCAGGAATAGTATCAAGATGGATCAAATACCTAAATGAATCCACTGCATACCAACCCCAATTTCAGGACCATGCTCCCAGAGTACCAGAGAGATGCAGCTAAAGAAGATGGAGAGAAAAAGGCGTTCCAATTCTTACCACATACAGAGTACAAGGAGTTGCCAGAGATAAATGTTGATAAGAGGGGACAAGTGGTGCTGCCAATCACAATAAAAGAAGAGATATCTGAGAGATCATAGAGAAACAGAAAGATGATGTAATACTGAATGAAATCATTGGAAAACTACAGGAACCAAGCTTAAAACTATCAAAGTTAACAGTGAGTTATTATGAAAGGTATAGATGAAAAAGAAACAAGAATGGCCTCCTATATGTGGAAGCAAGGAACAACAGGATCGTGATACTGGAATACTACAAATGAGACTTAATAAGAAAAGTGCACGAAAAAGTCCATCTATGCATTACACAAATTGGGAGCACCTTCAACACAAGGTTTATCCCAACAGCAGTGAGAAAAGTCACAGAGGAGATAATCAACAAGTGTATGACATGCCTCCTCAGCAACAAACACCTCTTTCCAATGCAGAGAGCACCACTGGAAAAATAATAGCTACACAACCTAATGAAATTGTACACATAGATTTGGAGATGCTGTTGAAGGACAAAGAAGGATATCAACATTTACTAGTTATGGTAGATAACTTTACCAAGTATGTGAGAATGATTCCCATGAAGAACACAATGCCTGAAACAACTGCTGAGATAGTAATGAAAGAGTGGATCTTAAAGTTTGGACCCATGGAGACAATAATTATGGACAAGGGGCCACAATTTGAAAGTAATCTATTTCAGGAAATGTCATGTCTACTAGAAGTAGTGAGTGAAAGGACTACAGATTATCACAAACAGGCAAATGAACAGGATGTTGATTAAACTGATAAGAGTTACAACATTGAGAATAGGGGGCCACAAGTGGCGAGAAGTAATTGAAATGATCAAATACTTTTATAATACATCTGTACATTTGACAACAGGGATAATGCCATTCAAAGCCATGTTCAGGATAGAAGTAGTGATGCCATTATCAATGCAATATTTTGCCTACAGTGAAAGGATGGACAATAAATACATGAATCAATTAAGAATACATGAATCAAATAACAGCAATACATGAGACAATGTGCCATAACACAAAGAAATCTGCTGTGAGACAACAGTGAAACCATAATAAAAAAATCTATGGTCATGTGCACAAAATAGGTGATACAGTCTATGCATTCACACTGATGAAACTAACAGATACAAACCAGGTCTGAAAGTTGAAAACAATTTGGTCAGGTCCATATAAAATAACACAAGTACTACTAAATAATGAGTATATGCTAAACAATGGCAGACTATTGCATTTCCAGAATTTAAAACAAGCAACAGCAGATATCAAGGAGTCAAGACTAGAGAAAAATGCTGAATTTAAAATAAATTGAATTAATGGAAATGAAATTATGTATGATATGAGTGAATTAGACAGTTTACTAGAAGAAGGTTTTGATGGGGAATTCAAAACAAACATTGGTAATGAAAATTTACAAAGGAGAGAACTGCCAATGTGAGCAGCAAGAGATAAATATATATATGACCCAAGTATGGGATTTAAATTTACTTTCTGAATTTAGGCAAATTAAACAAGATGCAACAGCAACAACCACAGAGGAAGAGAGTGCACAGAAACCAGAGAGCTGAGGAGATAATAACGTCAAACCTGCAGAGAAGAATATGAAGAACTGGACATCAGATGGAAGGTGGAAGGGATGAGAACAAACCAATGACTAATCAAAGGCACAGAGTGAGAAGACATCTGAGTAGTCCCCAGCACCAATTCAAGGGCAGGGAGACAAAAAGACATAATGCCTCTCCTGCTGGAGATCTTTACTGCCAATTTGAGGGTAAGCAGAGAACTAGTGAAAACCCCAATGATAATAAAGAACAAATATATGTTGAGGGAGCAATAACTCCCTATCAACTATACACACAAGGTAAACTGATAAACAAGCAACTGAAAGAATGTAGAGATGAAATAGACAAACAAACAACAAAGGCAATAATGCTGTTTTCAGGAGTAAATGATGTGGTATGGCTGGATCTGTGGGACAAGGAATATTGATTCTATGACATCACAAAGCACATGGAAATAGTAATGATGATGAGGCTAAACAAGAATGATCCAACAATGATCATGGAAGAGGAAGTTAGAGACAACATAAGCTTTTTCTATAAGGACATAGCAAATAAAAGAAGCCTCAGGAAAGTCTTCACATTCTTCTATCCAAACACAATGATATATGAAGAAATGGCACACATGAGTAGAGCAGACATGCAAATGACATTGATGATAGCAATAAAAGGCATACATCTCTACAGGAAGTTTTATGACATTTTTTCAGGCAAAATGAACAAGCTCAGAGAGATAACACCAATCTCAGAAAACATTAGAGGAAAAGTTTTTATGCTATCACTGCACTGTAACAACAGAAAGAGAGGCGGTCCTCAAGATGACAAAACAACCTGAATTTGTGGCCACAAGCTGGAGCAACCCCTGCATCAAAACAATAATTAGAAAAGCTGATGAATTACTCCACAGAGAACAAGCTGTACTAAAAATAACACAAGCTGATGTAGGCTAATGTAGCATAATGCAAAGCATAATGCTGCTAAGAAGAGAAGATCAGAGTATTAGTCAGAACTAAGATTGAATTATTATTTAGTGATTAAAAATAATTTAAATTTAATTATCATCATTATGTTTGTAATATGCAACTAAGAAACAATATAGCAAATTAGTACTTGTCAAAGTATAATTTGACCAAATGAAAGGGGCGATAATGCTTCCATTATTTTTAGCCATATTTGGCAGATGATAGAATTCAAATTTTGAATGACAAGTACTTTTTGAATTTAACTATAAATAGAGCAAAAATCATTTTGGAAACTGTTGAATTAAATTCTTCAAAAATCTTATCTTTAGATTTAATTTGGTTTGCTTATTTATAAATCATGTCAAGCTAAATGGTAGATGCATTAGTAGTGGCTTGGGCACACATCAGGAGTGATTCAAAGGTCCTTGATCCAAGCCATGAACCTGCATTTACATTAGGGGTACAAATAGGAGTTTTTCTCTGTTTAGCTGACTATGAATTGATTCATTCACATGTATCAAATAATTAAATTTTGGAAATAAGGCTAGTTAGCCTACTGTAGGTTATATTTATATTACATTATCTTGACTAATTAAGTGACCTATTATTAGACTGATAAATAGACCAAGCATGTATTGTTATCTAAATGTTAGGTAGTAACCTGCAAGTAACTATTTACTTTGTTTATTTATATTAATTAAAGCCAGTAGTTTTTGGTAATTGCTGAAGTAATATTTATTGATCAGCTAGTGTCATTGCCAGGTTGTGAAGTACAAAATTACACATTACAAATGGAGCTTAAGTCAGTTACATTCAGCCTTGAGGGTTGCACTGAGTTAGGATAGGGAACACTTAAGTTACTTCATTGAACTTAGACTTGGGATAACTCAACCAACAATGGAGGTGTACAACTGCAGATTGATTTAGAGATCAGAGTTGGCCAGAGGCCATAGTGAAGTCATGGGAAGAAAACTGTGGCAATGTAATACCTAAACAATATTGGATTAATTGAAGTTAATTCAAGTTAATAGTAATATACATCTTATCAGAGTACAAGATCAAACTGGTACATCCCTACCTGCATCTAACAGGAAATAATCATTTAAAAGAAGAATTAACTCCCTGTTGAAGCCAGGTAGCAGATGCTACAATAATAGTTTTCATTACTAAGAATTTTAGCAATTATTTGCACAGGTTAGTTAAGTTAAAAATTTGTTTATTTCTTTGTGTGTTTACAAGTTATTGTATGTTTACTTTGATTACAAAATTTGTGTTTTTCATTTCTTTCCATATTCAAACATTATGCAAGCAGATTCAACCCAAAAGTTGAATGTGCAGGCTATGATATTTTGGGCTTCATTTTTATTTTGAAGTAAATTATCAAAATCTAGTGTAAAAATATATAATATTTCTTAATCTCCTTTTTATGAATTTCATAAGATTACTTGGCATGGAAAGTTAAGATCACCCCTATTTAGAGAAGAAATTAAACATTGTTTTTTCAAACTACTAAAGTGAGTAATTATGAAATTTTTGTCACATTCAATACTTGGTTGGACTTTTTTCATAATGCAACTAAGAAAGCAAGTAATGTTGTTATTTTAGCTGTGAAGCCAAAGAGATATATAATTGATTGAAATACATGTGGCAGTACAAAACTGAATTGAAAGTAGAGATAGTTTATATTCAAATTCTTATTCAGTGAATAAAGTGAGCATTTGTGAAGTTGATGATTCAATACTTTGTGAGACTTTTATCATAACACAGCTAAGAAAGCAACTAACATTGCTATTTTAGCTTTGAGGCTAAAGAATGTATAATTGATGCAATACATGATGCAGTACAAAACTGAAATGAAACTATATAGATTTTCAATTCAATAAATCAAATTTTTCTCAATGGAAAAAGGCTCAAAAGGCAAGTGAAGCTAGCATTTTGAGTGTGTCTTTTAAATTACATAGATCTCTAGATCACCAATTCACACAATACCTCAATGCCACCCCTCTAACTTTTTACTGTTTTTTCACACCCTATACAGTTCTTAGTTGCATAATTGTGATTCTTAATTTCAATAGTAGCACCCAAAATGTATTTTCTTCATGTGTAAGAAAATATCAATTGATCTGTGTGGCAGATGCTGAAAAAATTTGAGATCATATTGATAAGTATCTATTTCCAAATAAACAAGCAAGGAGTTTTCTTAATACAAAGTTACTTTACTTCTGTTAATTTTGAGAGATGTCCTAGAAAATGCTGATGGAAGCAACCAATTTTTACATCTGTAATGTCCATTTCTTATTTTACACAGTGATACTCATGCATTCAGGAATATTGGAAGTTTCATTGTGTTATCCTAGTTAGTAGTATCACTATTGCAAAGATTGCAACTCTTGCATAAATATCTGAGCTGTTTTTGTCATCAAAGATTCTATTGCAAAAGCTCTGCATATTTCTTGTTTTGTGGAACATTTGATATACAAAAGAAGTTTCTAAATTGTGATTACCAAACAAACTTGTATTGATGTCAACATAATATGATGAAATCAGCATGCATTCCTACTAATCTATCTTATCAAGGGTTATCAATGTGTGGATTGACTGATGCTACAAAACTAACTAACTACTCCTGCCTATATACCATATCCTAATTAAAGTTAAAAGTAAACAGGAGATTTTTTTAGGGAAGAGCAGCCACACTTGGCTGACCTGATACAGATAACCTTTTAGAAAAGTCATATAAGGCTCTTGGGTGCAAGTATTGAACCTAAGTGCTAAGTAAAATACCCTAAGCTTTTTGCATTTCTCATCTCATGCAATTTAGGTGAATGCATTAATAATAAATTTCATTACAAATGAATAGCAGTACAATT
This sequence comes from Hofstenia miamia, assembly GCA_900660155.1. Taxonomy (NCBI): domain Eukaryota; kingdom Metazoa; phylum Xenacoelomorpha; order Acoela; family Hofsteniidae; genus Hofstenia; species Hofstenia miamia. The sequence continues at coordinate 1,048,606 of CABFPE010000132.1, read as the reverse complement.
GCCCTATCCATATACCTAATCTAGTTAAAGGATGGCCATTAACCAGCTTGTCTGCTGAATGGGTTACCTTTAACAATACAGTTAAAAATTAGAAACCCATTTTATAAAAAGTAACAGTCAAAAGAAAATAAGTAAAATGACTTTACTGAGAATAAAGTGAACAGAATTCAAAGTAACAAAATTCAGATGTATATACAAAAGTTAACATATATCTGTAAAGAAAAGCACACCTTAATAAATATAGGCAAACATTAGGCAGGTAAAAATCAGTGTCTGCTAATCAATTTTACTGAGAATTTAAACTTAGCAGAAATTCAAACTAAAATAAAATAGCAATTATAATTACAACAAATTCCAAAATTGAAATTGTGATAAGTAAAAGAATGAAAAGTCCAATAACTGTCATTATGCCACACTATAATGTAATATTGTGAAACTGCATGATTCATCATCCATTATTAAAATACTCCTAGGATTTCTTTAGCTGCTCAAATACTTCATTTATGCAAGTTATTCAATTTTTGCATTCTTACACTTGAAATTTATTGTTGGCTTCCTAACCCAGACTAAAACAATTCTAGCTTACATACACTATCTCACTTTTAGTATAACTGTTTGTTTAATTTGGTTTCCCATATTTGTTTAGCTAATTCAATTGAGTTTGCAGTTATCTATGAAATAAAAAATAGTAATTTCAAGATAATATGTCAAATTCAATAAATCATCCAATGGAAAATTTCTACTACATTGAGCTTTCAGTTTAATGGCTTTCATTGAATTATACTGTTTGTTAATTAACAAGAGTTTCTTCAGGTTAGCAAGTGTACATTTAATGAAATATGAATGGTTCATCTTAGGAATTTTAAATGTGCTACATATTGTGTGAGTTCATCTGCACAATTTGCACAGGTTGATATTTTTTTCATTCCTGCAAATTTCAAATTTTCCAGTTTTATTTCAAATATTACAAAAATGCTATTTAATGGACACTCCTTCATAAAAAAATTAATGTAAGTGTCTATTTTGAGAGAAATTTAGATGACTTGATATTGAATAGAATGAAAAAAATACGAACCTTTTACAGATTGGCACTTTAATTGGATACCACATTTCTTAAAACAAATACTGAATATCTCAAAATGAATACCAAATATCTCAAAATGCATACTGTTGTTGCTGAACAACAAAGGTTTTAGCTGGTTGGTTCTTAAATCTGTCAATTCATAATTTTTGGCTGTCAGAATTGATCTTACCATATTCAGAAAAAGTGTTTTTTGTTTAAAATGAGCTTTATTGGGACATTGCTTAAGAGACATCTAATTAAAATAGTAACTATATGAGAAAGGCACTAAAATAACATTTCAATTGCTTCCTACATATATAATTTTTTAAATTTTTCAAAGATTTTACATTAATCAATTACTTAAACTTCAAAAACTATTTTAATATTTTAAAGTATTTTACTATTTACCATATTGATAATGCTTTTTGATTAATGCTATTGGCTAAGAGTGTTTTCCAAGTTACATCTTGGTCTGACAGCTGTAAGATAAATTCTGACAGCCATAAGATTATGAATTGACAGATTTAATAACCAACTGTTTTAGCCAATGAAATTGGTAACATATCATTTTTATGTAATGGCATTTAGACACAGATTTTTTCAAAGTGTGCTTTATATAGTCATGCAGAATATTGGGTGTATTTGCTAATGCACACAAGCAGCACTGAATAATTCTGACTGTATTAGTTAATTCACCACTCTTAAATTCTATTTGCTAATGATGCTCACACCAACCATTCCAAATGATTTAGTCGTAATTATAATTGTAAACTTCATGAGTGTTTGTATGCTTGCCTGTATTTTTAATTTGTAACTGACATTTAAAATTTTCGTAAAACCAATAAAGCAGTAAATTAAGTACACTATTTGAATTATTGCATTATATTTTATAGTTATATTTTACTTTGATAAAATTTTGAAGTGTTTAATCAAAATTAAAAAAAAATTAAGCATTGGAATTAACAAATGCAATTAATTGTTGTCTTTTAAAAGTTCCATCTTGATTATTTTCAGAAGATGTATTGCAATAATCATCATTTTCTTCTGTGTCACAAATGTATTTTTCAATATCATCTTTTTGCCAAATGCATATGTTGTTGATAACAGTGCTAGCTAAGATAATGTTCACAATTCGCTTGTCTGACCTGGCATCAATGCAGTACCTTAGTCTTCTAAAGCAACCTTTTAAAAGACCAAAAGCTCTTTCAATTGTTAATCTTGCTGTCTTTAATTTTGAATTAAATATAAACTCCTTGCAACTGTTCACACATGACTCTTTTATTGGGGTAATACACCATGTTTTACAACAATATCCAGTGTCACCTACTATATGTGTACCATCTGGTAATATATTATTTAGGTTAAAAAATAATGGGTCATTATCAAGCACAAGCTGATCATGACAAGATCCCAGCCATCCAGTGTAGACATGCATAAAGCTCATATCTTCTCTACAAATTGCCAACAACTGTAATTCATAAAAAATAAATTATTTTAAATTTCACTTGGTTTATCTACTACAAATAAATATATTTTAGAGAAAAAACACTAAGAAATTTGAAAAAAATGTAGAACAAATTCAGAATAGGCCTATTCTTCAAAAAAATATTCAAACTTGAATCATAAATATTTGAACTTGCTCCGAGTAACTCAAATTCAATTCCAAAAGTTTGAGTATGACTATATTATTGGTTGGTTGGCCAATAGTGTTGAATTAGCAAATGAAATCCATGGGCACTATTTGTATGAGTGAATATTAACAAATATAGTTGGCCAACTGGCTGTGCGAGTTTGAATTAACTAATACATTCCAACTGGCAGTTTCAGTTAATCCTTCTTAAGTAGACTTGGCCATGTGTGGTTTCAATAGTTGGCCAACTGGTGACTAGCATGCAATTAGCAAATACACCCATTGTTTCCCAAAAAATCTACAATAATAGATTTATTAAATGAGAAGAAATAGCAAAAATATAGTTTCATAGTCATTGAGTTGACCATAGCTGCTTAAAAAACTTTCTAATATTTGATGTCCCATCAAGTGGCTGTCCCTTATACACCCTTTTTAATTTCGTATAAAGAAAATTTCAATTTTCTTTTAAAATCATATTCCAATAATTACATATTCCAGTAGTATCGTATTCCATTAATTTCGTATTCTAATAACTTTGTATTCCACTAATATCATATTCGAATAGCATTGTTTCCAATAATTTAGTATTTCGTACTCCAGTAGTATCATATTTTGTATATATGTCATAAACAATAATGACATTTTATTCATAGATTTTACGAAATTTTGTCTACTTTTAATGTAGTTTATTGGAAATAATATGTGCTTTAATATGGTATATAGCTCCTGTAAATATTTTGAGGGTACATTCTGCTTCAATAGAAATGAAATTTAATTAAAATTGAAACTAGCTTTAAATTTTAGACAATTTTTAGCAGATGCTGTTTATATATCAGATTGTCGCCTTTGAATATTCCTTAAGTGAATTTTTGCATTTCTATAAACAAATTCGTACTAAGCTTAATGTTTTTTATGCAACAACATGTTTAAATCGTATATTTTATATGAAATTAAAAAATACGAAATTATTGGAATACGAAATTATTGGAAATGGTGCTTTTGGAATACGAAGTTATTGGAAACAATGCTATTGGAATAAATACGAAATTAAAAATACAGAGTTAAAAATTCTGCCCTCTTTAATCAGTATATATTTTGAGATATTGAGCATTTGTTTTGAGTACTAACCCCATTTCCTTGTATGATGTTCCCCATTTTCTTCATACGAAATTTTTTTTGAAGTTAGTTAAGTGAAAAATTAGATTGGTAATTTTATCAATATACAAAATCTTGAAACTGACATAGAGAACCTTGAGATCAACATAGCAAATCGTTATGACAACATGAACAAAAATTTAGCATGAATGAGGTATGAAGATTAATAACATTAGATGGATCATTGAAAAATTTCTCATATGTACATTAAAATATTTATCTGAAATTTTGTTATGAAATCAAGTATAATATTTTATCATTTAGTCTAGATTACAACTCAATAAACAACTGCTAAAACTAAAGTTTGATGTCTCTTTTGATATAATTGATATGTATACCTCATTCATGCTAAATTTTTTGTTCATATTGTCATAACGATTTGCTATGTCGATCTCAAGGTTCCCTATGTCGGTTTCAAGATTTCATATGTTGATAAAAAGTACCAACCGAAAAATTAGCATATTAGTACATGTCAAATAGTCACAATTGTTTGGTATTGAAAATCCTTTTTGCAACATTTTATTCAATGTAATCCGATTTTAGGCGCTGAAGTATTGCTTCTAATTATTAGGATTTTTCCTTTAATTTTGGCAGCAAATATTTCTTTTAAAATATAATAACACTATGAAATATTTCTGCTAGATCAACTAAAATTAGTCATAACATCTTATACCACTGTACCCCTGCTTTTAAACGAACTTGGTTAGATCCATGATAAACTAAATCTTTTCATGCTGTTAATGACTATGTACTTACGCAATTTGTTTTATTTTATTTCAAACTGTAAAATAATTTTTTGTGTTTTTAAATAATTATATCAATTATACGGATTTTAACCATAATGATAGGGTTGGCAAATTGTGGTAGCCCAGAAACTGGTTACTAGTAACTTACCAGTAACTTTTCAATAAGCAGCTTAGCAAAATATCCTACATATCCCATAATTATTGGGAAAATTGCCTTTCAAGTATGTACCCAGTTAATAGCTCATTGTATGGCTGCAAAAGCGAAGAAGCAATATATTGTTTTAGTGCATAGCACTATATAGTAAAATTGACTCATGATTCACTTGAAAAGAGGTGTTATTACTAATCCCCAGGAATCTTCTGAGGTAACATCAAATATGTTACTAGTAACATTACTAGCAATTTAATAGTCATTATATATACTAGTGAGTAGTGATGAAGCAAATGCCATTTTGGCACTTAACTGTGGTTATTAATTAATTAATCCTTTTAATGGAAGGCAAGGAGAGCAAACAGCCAGTATTTCGAAAAAAAATATTCGAGTACAAGGGGTGAAATAGGCGTGCGCTGAAGCAAATTGTGATATATGCGGGCTTCTGGTAATCACATGACCAATGAAATAATAATTTTCCAATTATGTAAGTATTATCTGCTTCAAAATCAATAAAATTCAAAATGTTTGGTGTGTTATTACTATAAACTCTTAAGATTCTGTTACAGTCTTCGGAAAATATGCCACATCATTGGAGTTTGGAATACGGGAAACTTGTTGATTTTTTGGGGTTTTCTTTCTGTGGTTAACAATCTGGCGTAAGAGTTTCTTGAATAGAAATAGTGGATGGTAATTTTTTGTTCTGAAATAGTCAATAAAAACACATTGCGAGCTTGATGTGCTTTTTGTTTTTTTTGGCGATCTGATAGATTTCGCATTTGCTATGGCACTTAGAATCCCGAAGTAAACAGTTATGTCTTAGTTCTTGACTTGGCCGATAACATTTGTTTTTTCAAAATAGTAGTATATTCCGTAAGGTCTAAATCAATGATGTAAGCATGGGAGCCAGGCCCCAGCTATCAGAGTGAATAGTAATTTAACTTATTAGCATAGTGGTGTGATCTGATACTGTTACATAATGCAGATAATGATTTGTAATTTATGTTCTATTTGTATTAAAAATCTTTTCTAATTCTTACCAGTGCTTAAAATGTACTGATACTAGAAGCAAATATAATTCAGAATGTAATTAAAATAACGCCAGTTTTATTGTGATATTACTACATTATTGTCATTAATTGTAAATGAAGTAATTTCAATGAACACATGTTCCTGAAGCTGATGGCGACGATATTTTGTGCAACGCCTACCCACACAAACCCCACCAGGACCCATCGCAATACCTGGGATGGCTACGCCCCTGGTCTAAATGCAAGAGTTGTTCATACAATTCAGAATCAGAGTTTTTCACAAACCATTTTAAAATACATTAGCAACATAGTATCTTGAGTTTTAGCATTTCTTACTAAACGTTAAAAAAACTGACACAATGAGCTTCTTTTTGTAATGAATATTTATAAAACTTGTATTTCATTGGTAGTATGCTTTGATGTCACAAAATGTTTTAAAATTTCTCATATCGCCCACCAAGCAATCTTTTGATTTTGTTAATTGATAATTGGTAATAGTTATTTAGAAAGAAAGCCGCCTGTTGGAAAAATTTATTCGTGCACTGACTCAACAAAACCATTTGTGTTTAATTAATAAATGTTGACGTAAACTAACAATCCTTGACAAATGACATACATTTGACAGTGAAGATGTGTACACAAATGAATTTTTAACCGAAACTGGCTGATTATTAGGGAAAATGTTTATTAACCTTAAAAAATAACATTTGACGTAAAAATTTGAATGTTTCCACATAGCCACATTGTAATTTGAAATACCATATTGTCAAACATCAATAGTTTTTTTTGATTGAAATTTCTAAACAAGTCACTGAGAAAATTAGTCATGCTACACAATATCATTTGTCATAGCCAACTATATAGCTAAACTGTTTATTTTTATTGTCAATTGCACTGTTCTACAAAATGTAGTTGGAGAAGGGCTCAGCAAAGAGGAAAGCCATCAAAGATTTCTTGAAACTCGGTGGCGGGGAAAAGAAATCAATCGCTGTTGGAGGGTTGCGAGTCAAGATGTAATTAGCACGATTGAAAAACGAGTGAAGGGTGCGATGTTTCTTTGTACGACGAATGGAGCGAGTGCAGCAGGAATTAGAGAACTTAATGAAATCGAAAGGATCAAGATCCAATTTGCAAGTCAGTAGTCGATTGAACAGAAGGAGTAGAAGGAACAGGCATGGAAGTAGAGTGACAGCGGAAGAGTGAAGAATTTCAGCAGAGCGTCTTTATAGTCCAAAGAGGAAATCCATTTGAAAGCGCGTTTCTGGAAACGTTCCATGGAGTGGAACAAAGCACGAGAAGGCCACCAACAAGGAAACGCGTAGAGAAGAATGGCACGAGGAATGGACTTGAACAAAGAGAGCTTCAAAGCGGACGATGTGTTAAAAGGAACATTACGTAAAAGGGCAAATAGCGAGGAATTAGCTTTGCGCAGACGCAAAGACACATATCCAGTCCATTTTAAGTTTGCAGCAAGTTGAACTCCAAGATGGGTGTGATGAGGCGCAAAGTTCACAGGTAGAGGCAAATCAGAAGGGGGAGCCACAGAAAAGGAAATACCACATGTCTTGGTAGTGCTAAAATCAAGATGGTTGACAGAGGACCAAGGCTCAAGATCAGAACAAATGTTCGAAGCAAAAGACCAACCAAAATCGACATACAACAGGCAAGACGAGTTGCGAACAGAATGAGGGAGGTCGTTAATGGCAACGAGGAAGAAAAGAACAGCAAACACTGAGCCTTGAGGGGCACCACTAGTAACGGGGACAGGAGAAGAGATCGACGAGTTGATTTTGACACATTGGTGGCGATTGGTCAGGTAAGACTGGAACAGTTCGATGAAATCCACATCAAAACCAAATAAACGTAACTTGTCAAGCAGAATGGAATGAGGGAGGCGATCAAACGCTTTTGAGATGTCAAGAAAGATAATACAACCAGGATCGTTACTATAATTGTGAAAGTAGCAGTTTTCGATCAGAGTGAGCAGGTTAGTAATCTTAGAGCGACCAAGAAGGTTGCCATGCTGAGAAGAAGAGATGAGGTGACGAATTTTTGGGAATACATAACGAAAAACAAGGCGTTCAAAGATGATAGACAGTCGAGATAGAATAGCTATTGGGCGGTAGGACTTGACCTGCGAGGAGGTAAGCTGATTAGATTTTAACAGCGGAGAAATCCAAGATGTCTTCCAACAGGCGGGATAGCGCTTAGTGGAGCAAATGAAGATGCTTTAAATGGATAGAAAGCGTGGAGGAGGTTTCATGAATTACAAAGGAAGGAACACTGTCAGGATAACAAGGACCAAACAACTTGCAAGATTTAAGCATGAGAGAAATATCATGAGCGCTGAAGACCATATCACAAAGTCGGATTAGCGGGGAGGCAGCAGGCGGACCAGAAAAAATTTCAATTTAAAAGTAATTTGTGAAGAAATTTCAAAAAATCTTTCGTAATGCAAAAATTTTAGTTTACATGAATTCATATTCTTTTAACATCTGACAGAAGTCTCCCATAATGTTAGAATGCCATTTGCTTAGAGTCAAGTGATAACATCACAGATGTAGTTGAAGAGAAATTGAAATTTTAGGAATTAGAACTTCATTTTTAAATAGAAAATGCAGTAATTCTCATGAGATATTGTGATTCTTGGCCTCTTTCTTGTTTTAGCCGTTATAGCAGCAACGTTTGTCCGGCAAAAGCAGCAGTAAGGTGTTTGCTTGGCCCACACTAAACCATTGGGATCCCAATAGAAAACTAGACGAGAAGTTTGCTACTGTTTACTTTCCGCTAGCGATTCCAGAGTTAAATTTGTTAATGTTCCTCCGGACCGCGACCGCCCTCAATGCTTAACTCTTATCCTAACCCCCAATCTTGCAGTTAAATATTTTACAATAAACAGCTTGCATTGTTTTTTGTTCCATTCTTCCGCATGGTTTCAGTAGTAAAGAGGCCAAATATGTAGCAAAACAGATTTATCATATTTGGCAAGAAGATATCGTAGATATGTTTAATAGTTAGTTTATGCAATGAATTACTCTTTCTGTATCGAACAGACAATATTGTATTGCAATGGCAATAAATATATAATTTTTTGAGTCAGCATTTCTTTTTCAAGACCACATCATACTGAGGTGTAAATTCTTACATTTTCTTATTGAGAAATAATATGCTGTCTGTTATTAATAAATGGTGTGAGGATGCATTTGAATATGCATTTATAAAAAATATTTATCACATATAACAAAATAGAAATGAAATTGCCAATAAATGCTATCTTTCATTGACAATACAGAAATTTTCTGTTATGTTTCAATTGCCAAAAGTAGTTATTTTTCATAATTTATTTTTCAAAACATTGAGTTTGTTGATCAAAATCAAAATAGCTTTTATTGACCTAAATAGTGTTTTTTGATTTTTTATTGTCCTAAGAATTTTTGGTAAGGCTTAAAACATTATTTACATTTGTATGCTCGAAGTAACATGTCCTTATTGATTATGGAATAACTTGTTGGAAACTGAATAAAGAATATTCCTAATTGGAACACGATACTCTTGTAAAGTTTACTGAACATGTATTTTTATGTCATCAAGACCAGGTTGCGGCTGTCACAATAAAGCATTTTTATATTTCATGTATGTGATAATTAGAAACCAAGAAATCCCACAAAACGAAAAATCAATTATACATCCTGAAACATCACATTTACATCAAACTTCATTTATAACGAACAGTGTGCAAACACTTCATCTATCTTCAAAACGACATAAATACGCATGTACTACAAACGGCTTCTCAATGCTCTCCGAATGTCCAATCAGCACGGTAGTCACAGGTTCATTCCACGTGGCCAACTATTAAAGTACAAATAGTTAATTATATTTATGTTAAAATGAAAAGATTGGTTCTAAAACCAGTTATTCTTACGTTTCATGACTTACTAGAAATTTTTAGTTTTGGTCAAAAACACTTTTTTGCCTGTTGTTATGATATAATCAGAGGAAAGTTCTTTGTAACAATTCATTACAATACAATTAAGTAAGATGCCGTACATTGCCTACAATTTATTACACTATATGTCTTCTTCGTTTATAAGAGATTCTTGATGCTTTTCATTTTGCTTTTTATTTTATAGATACAAAATGGGACACGTACAGGTTCGGGAGCAACTAATTTTCAATCGGAACATATTTTTTATTATGTTCGAACGATTATATTTGCTTCGTAGTTAAAAATAGGTGGGTGATGCCAGCACTAAGTCTCACCGGACTTTTTGAGTCTAGAAGTGACAAATTTAAGAAGAGAACCAAGCACTATGAATCTGGATTCAACTTTGCCGCTACAATTTGGATTCGGGTATACTACTATTGTTATTATCTCTCTAGCATCAGAATTACGCTTTCTAGGGAAGTAAGTTGTTAGCACTGATTGACGCCTTGTTTTTCGTTAATTCTGAGATTCTGCACTAGAACCTTTTTTTCTGTTCTCTCACGCTCGTTCTAATTCCAATAAATTAACTAAAACACTAATGCTGCTAAATTATCTTACTGGAATATTCCACGTCTAAACAACATCAATTGCCATTTTTGAAGATTTAACAGCTGCTCTAATGTTGAAAACCTGCAAATCCCATGTGTAATTTTAAATGTTTTCAAATGAGTCACCGTAGGTTTAAACCAATTTTTAGATATTCATGTAACTTGACGAGATCTCCAGCAATAATCTCTACACCAATATTTTATAAATTACTTATTGATGAGGGAAAAGTATACACTAGTTCTAATTGACATATGATAAACCTTTATATGATTCAAAAAATTTTGTGAATGTATAAATAGTAAAATTTTACACGTTAAGCAGAAAACATCGCTCGGAACTGAATATATTATATTGTAATAAAGTATAAATATAACATTATTATTAATAAAGTTAAAATTTGTGGTTTGTGTTAAATAAGTTGAAAATATCAATTTATTATTTTCTATTTTAAGAACGTATTCAAAAATATAATCGTTGTCCTGTCGTTTGAAACTAACCTCACGTGTGGTGCTTTAGAATTTGTAAATGTTTGTGTATAAAAATATTTTAAATTTTTTCAACCAATGTTTCATGATAAGTTGTTGAATTTGCTAGGTTGTTTACTTTGATGTTTTTGCTCTAGTATAATCCTAGAATATATTGCGTATGCATTTGTTTTCTTGTTGTTTGTAGGAGATATCTGATTGTGTTTTCATTCAAATAGTAAACAGTTATTTTCTTTGCGGTTGGAAAGAGAACGTGATATACACTCAGCATTCTTCTAGAAATTTTTTTTAGAAGAGCAGAATGGTTACATTTAGCGCTTTTAGATGACTGAGAATTGCATTAGAAGAGCCATCATAATAATCACTAACGTCGAATAGAAATAATCTTATAATTATACATTCATTCTTGAATTGTCTCCTCAATTTAATCAAAGCCTTTCTTTTTTTGGCTTTTGACAATTCTCAAATAGGCCTTAACAAAAACAACTACGACAAAAAATTATTTTATTCACCAAAGGCGGTTAAAATATACAATTGCAACTCAAGAAATAAGATATATGAAAACACTATAAAAACAGAATGAGCTTCTACAATAGAAAAGGTAAGAACAGGGTTTATTGTAATTAGATATTAAAAATAGAAGACCAGCTTGAGGAGTCAAGAGAAAATTTAGATTGTGAAATGGAAGAGGGTGATGAGGCTTTGTACGGAAGTTAGCAAAGCGAATTATATGTATTAAGAAGCTGTTGTGTGAATGAGCTTTATCAGTGCGAATTTGGAGGGGAACAGTAGAAGCATCAGAGAATGTCGAGTGCAAGGGAACGAAATAAATATAGTCAAAAGCATCCAGCTGAGAAGAGATAAGAAAAACAACATGAAGTTGACGTAGTTTAAGTGAGTGTTGTGCTGAGCTAAATAAGAGGGAAGGGGAGATCCACAATCGTTCAGTTTTGTGTTGATTTGAGATGCCCCCAATAGAGAAACTGAGAGAATGAGACCAAGGCATGTATTCACAGGAACAGCAGGAATTGGCGGAAAAAGGAAAATTATTAATGACACAAAGAAGAGAAAATTGCGAAAAGAAACCCTTGAGTAGCTTCAGGAGAAATACTGTTAAGAAATCAAAGATGGCAATAGAAACGAGTTAAATGGGTGATACACTGTCCAACTTGTGTTAAACTTGCAGAATTTCAAAAAAATGAATTTGAATATTTTAGCAACCACCTATGGAAATCAACCTAAATTTATGGACAGTGTGTTAAAAAATAAAACTGAAATTTTACATTAGTGTCTTGTACTTGTCTAAAAATAAATTATTTTTTGCACTTTTAGGGAACAGATTTTCGTAACGCAAAAGTCCCCTAGTAAATATAATTTGACACTGTTTAGCTGTGCTGCGTTAGGTTACTGTTTTTCTAAATTTTGACGTTAATACTTAACAAATGAATTCCTTTTGTTTGTTCCGCAATCTGCAAAAAAAATGTGATATTTTATAACATTATTCCCATTCTTTATAACGTTCGTATTTTTAATGCTAGTTAGTTGAAACATTTACAAATGTATTATGAGAATGGACTTTAAAAAATCTAGTAACTTAAATGCATATTAAAACTGCAAATATATCTTTTTGTGCCTTTTCATGTAAACGCAGTTTCCTGTTGTTGTTTAAAAGAGGAATTGTTCTCAAATAAAGGAAATGTTTATAAAACATGCAACCATGTTCTCTTAACATTTCTATAATCGCATGCAACAGCGACATCGTGAGTTTTACCCACTATTTTACCTACATAAATTGATAAAAGATTTAATTAGTTAGTGTTGATCTAAATACCGGTATTTGATCCGTTGAGTGGGGATTATCATGCATGGAAGGAGAAATTGACTTGTGTTTGTTAATTACCGATGAGAAAAAAGCTTGTCATGCGGTTCGTGTTGCTTTAAACAATAAAGACAGAACAAAGGAAATTGGCCTTTGTGTGGCGAAAACACAGTTAAAATGCAATGATAGTATGAAAAACATTTTGTTTATCAGAAGATGATATTTCATACAAAGCATTTGTTGATTTAAAATTTAAAACAATTAAACGTAGTCAAAATCAAAATATTCGTGAATATATTCAGAAATTTGAGAAACGATATGCGAAAATGAAAGAATCTAAGATGGAATTAAGTGACATCGTTTGGGTGCAGAACTTCTACATAATGCTAATCTCGCGGCTACTTCCCTGAGAATGGATACTGTTCGACTATCATTACAGCGTATGTTGAGTGAATATTATAGTACTGATATTATATTTAAATCAGAATTTGTTGCCACCGCTTCTGCTGTAGAAGATTCTGATGAAGAAATTTATTATTGTAGTAAATGATTTGGGTTTCGTGGTAGGAATTTTCGAGCGCAAAAACGGGGTGGACGATTAAGATATAGAAGCAGACTTTCTAGAAACAGATCAGGCAGGTGTTATGTCTGTGAATCCCATAAACATATTGCGAGTCAATTTCGACATCCTGAAGAGGGTAGCGAATCTGTTAATATTACAAATGAAGAAAATGTTGAAAAAGCATCTTACGCATGGACTTGTTATTTTAATACTATGGCACAAAATATAATGATACATGCTTGCTATCCTTGATACAGCTTGCACAAAAACTATAGCTGGTTTAAATTAAATCGCAAAGTTTGTCGCTGCAAATGGACACAAGAACTACAAAGGAACTACCAGTAAAACAAACTTTGTTTTTGGCGATGGAAAAAAGCTTTAATTATATCGTTTAGAAATTCCTTTAAACTTCTACGTTTCTAGTTATTTGGTTGGTATTGAAGTTGTACCTGGCTCAGTACCATTGGTTTTGTCTCAGCCAATTTTAACTCGTATGTCAGCTGTCATTAATACTGCTAATAATATTGTTTGCTGAATCAAATGAATATTAACAAATTTTATTAAATTCTGGGCATTTGGTTTTACCGGTATCTGTTTTTGTCACAGAATGTGTATATCCCGTCAATTCAGTATATATACAAATTGTGAGGCACAAGTTGTAAAACGCCCTCAGACAATTCGGGCATTCGTCATCAGGTAGATTGCAACGATTGCTGAAACAGTGTAATATAATGTAGTTATGTCCTTTAGTCGAATGTTACCAATGAATGCGTATTATGCCAATTAATGATTAGGAAGCGCCAGCTGAAGCCTATTGTTTCAATGCCATTAGCTTCTTTCGTTAATGAGAGTGTTGCTATTGATTTACTCTATATTTAAAATCCTAAATCTAAAACAAAGGAAATAGCTTTGCACTTTATTTTCGCGTTATAGTTCTCCAACTTTTATTAAAGATAAGGCGTCTCAAATTGTTCAACGAGCATTTCTGATAAGCTTGTTTGTTCATTTTGGTTCGCCTCAATTTTTGTTGTCAGATAATGGAAAAGAATTATGTGGCTAATTAAATATATTTCATAACACATCGCCGCATTACGCTCCATTTTCGAATGGGGTAGTTGAGCGTGACAGTCAAGAAATAAGAGACATTTATAGTCGTACAATGGGAGAAATTGATAATGAACTTTTATTAATATTAGCTTGCCCAAAACAAAAAATTGTTGTCCAAATTATCATGGTTATTCGCCAATTTAAATTAGGATATTATTAGCGAATATTTACAAACTTTGGCAGCAACTAGAAAATAATTTGCTGCTGCTGATACCTCAGAAAGATTAAAACGTGCTTTAGCTCACAACGTGCAGTATAATTACTCATTTTTACAACAGCATGATTACGTTTATTTCAAAGTTGCTTTAATAATAATAATAATGAATGACTTTATTTAGCCGCTGAAGGCATACACTACAAAAAAAAATAAAAAAAAGTCAAGTTTTAGGGCAGCGATGACAGTCGCAGGAGATGAAAAAGGAGCAGATGGAAAGACATCAAAGATATCTTGAAGCTCGGCAACTTGGAAAAGAAATCAGTCGCTGTTAGAGGGTTGAGAGGCAAGATGTTATTAGCAGCAGTACAAGCACGATTGAAAAATGAGTGAAGGGTGCGATGTTTTTTGGGACGACGAATGGAGAAAGTGACAACATCATCTGAACGAGTGGAGCGGAAATTAGAGAACTTAATGAAATTAAAAGGATGAAGAGTGAGCAGTCGATTGAGCAGGAGGAGGTCGCAGGCATGGAAGTAGAGTGACAGTGGGAGAGTTGAGAATTTAATAAGGGCGTCTTTGTATGGCAAGGGAGAGATCCATTTGAAGGCACGCTTCTGGAAACGTTCCGTAAAGTGGAACAAGGAACGGGAAGGCCTCCAACAGGGAGAAGCATAGAGAAGAATGACACGAGGAATGGACTTGAACATAAAGAGAATTAAAGGAACATTGCGGAAGAGGGTAAAGAGTGGGGAATTAGCTTTGCGAAGACGTAAGGACACATGACCAGACCAATTCAAGTTAGCAGCAAGTTGAACTCCAAGATGAGTATGAGGAGAAAAGTTCACAGGAAGAGGAAGATCAGAAGGGGGAGATACAGAAAAGGAAATACCGCATGTCTTGGTTGGACTAAAATCAAGATGATTAAAGGAAGACCAATTGGCCAAAGTTCAAGATCAGAGGTAATATTGGAGGCAAAAGAATTACCAAAGTTGAAAATGGCAGTGTCATCAACGTAGAGTAGACAGGATGAGTTGAGGACAGATTGAGGGAGGTCGTTGATAGCAATGAGGAAGAAGAGAACAGCAAACACAGAACCTTGAGAAGCACCACTAGACACAAGAGCAGGAGAGGAAATAACCGAGTTGATTTTAACACACTGACGGCGATTGGAGAGGTAAGACTGGAAGAGTTCGATGAAATCAGCATCAAAGCCAAATAAACGTAGTTTGTCAAGAAGAATAGAATGTGGGAGTCGATCAAAATCTTTAAAATGTCAAGAAAGATAATGCAACCGGGATCATTATGATCAGAGTGGAAATAGCAGTTTTCAATTTATCAACAAGTTTAACTCCAAGATGAGTATGGTGGGGGAAAAGTTCGCAGGAAGAGGAAGATCAGAAGGGGGATACAGAAAAAGAAATACCACATGTCTTGGTTGGGCTAAAATCAAGATGAAGAAGTTGGGTTGGCCCTGACGTTGTTGTGACTCTAGACGGCATTAAAGTATTAGTAAAACATGATGGTAAATATTACCGGTGTCACATAATGAAGGTTTGACCATAATTAATCGACTAGTGTTGTTTCAAATATCCAGTCTGAAAAAGTTGATAATGAGGGAAATGCGAAGGATAACGTCGAACTAGAAAGTTTCGAACAGCAAACTGAATATGATGAAATAGTTGTTGAACAAGACAAGGTTCGGCGTAAATCCTCTGATTTAAATCAGTCACCAGTTGTGACTTTAGATGAACCAGTGAAGATCGGCAAGATGTTGTATCAAACAAACTTTTATGGTGATCCGATTAATATTGAATATGCGTTTTATACGAAATCGTTTGTTGATGCCAAATTTGAGGAAGTAGATGGGTGGAAACCTTATCAGGTTTATGAAATTATTTCCAAAAAAGACTTTCAGAGTATAGATAATCCAAATCTATTAGAAACTAGATGGGTTTTGACGTTAAAAACCGAATCTGGTATTATGAAACACAAAGCTAGATTATTAGTAAAAGAATTTCAAGAGTTTAATAAAGTGAAAAGTTTTTCCCCAACTTGTTCGAAAACATCATTAAAGATGGCAATTTCACTATCCTTAGACATTAAGACGGCTTTCCTTCAAGACAACGAAATTGATCGCGATGTGTATGTTATTCCACCTCCGGAAGCTGCGACTACGTCTGAACGCTTATGGAAATTAAGGAAAACTGTATACTGTCTTACAGACGCGTCACGTGGTTGGTATTACTGGGTAAAGGAAACTATTAAATCATTGGGTGGTGGGGTCGAGTAAAATTGATTCCTCTGTTTTTTTACTTAAAAATGATGGCGCTGTTTGTAGATTATTGTTGTGTCATATCGATGAGTTTGCAATTTTTGGGCACAATCAGGTTATTGAAATTTTGATTTCTGATTTATCAAACAGGTTTGAAATTGGGAAGCTAGAAAATTTTTTTTGGATTGTAATGTAGCTATATTTCTTGGCTTGGATATTAGTTTAAAAATTAATAGATTATTGTGCAATTATTATATTGATAAAACTATGTATGCTAATTCTTTGGTGGAAATTGATATATCGTCATTGGATGTGTGTATGCGGTCTATACATTGAAGTCAATGGTTAGCTGTAAATACTCGACCAGATATCGCATTCCAAGTAAATCGTTTATAAAGTGTTAGTGATCCCACTCATTACGATTTCAAGAAAATTAATAAACTTAAACAGACTGTTAAAAATTCACACAAAAGTTTGACCGTTTATCACCTGCCCGCTTTACTTGAGAGCGGCTAATTATTTAAGTGAAATAGGAGTGATGAGTCATCATGTCCGAAACAGAGGATCTTCCAGAAGAATGTGGTTGGTCCAAGTTTTTTTCACAGAATTGTGTGTGTTGGGTGCGTGAATTCTATGCGAGAAATAGTAGAATGGGGAATAATTAGCTCTCCGAGTGATATTTTGGTGCATTGTTTGATGGTATCAAAGATTTCAATGTGCAGGAGACAAAAGAATAGCAGTGGGTGGCAGGTAAAGAAGATTGGACAAGAGAAACCATCATTGTTAAAAGCTGAGTCAGAATATGTTGAAACCGAGTAAAGAGTGACTGTGAACGATGATGTTAGGTCTCGACAGGGTGTCCGCGCTGCCTAGAAATCTGGAACTGCCTT
This sequence comes from Hofstenia miamia, assembly GCA_900660155.1. Lineage (NCBI taxonomy): Eukaryota > Metazoa > Xenacoelomorpha > Acoela > Hofsteniidae > Hofstenia > Hofstenia miamia. The sequence goes on along the minus strand of CABFPE010000132.1, from coordinate 1,031,001 downwards.
AAACTGCTTGGAAATTCAAAGTTACTGCCTTTAGTGCCTGGAACTGCCTGGAAATTCTATTTTATATTGAGTCCAAATTACTATCTAAAGGGTATTCATTTTTGCGGTTACATTACATCAACTCATCTTGACTTCATGTTGGTGTTAATGTTAGTTTAATACATATTTCATTAGTGGCTGCATCAACCATTGGATTTTTACTTATTGTATGTAACATGCTTTAACCCAAATATTCCCAACGTTGTCTATTAACACAATTTATATAAATTTGAACTTAAAACTCCGTGTTTGAACATACAAAGCACCAAGCTTTAACATTTTGTTTGCTATTAGGGTTTTAAGAGCTGATTAGCATTTCATCATTTGTGTAGGGCATTTATAAATAAAATATTTTATATTTTTATGAATAATTGTAACAAGACACATTTCATATAGATAGGTGCAGTATTTGGCACTTTTAGCCTTTTAAGTTTTTACGTCTAGCACATTTAATTGGCTTGCGACAAATGCTGCTAACCCACGTTTAAGTCTTTTCTGGCTTTCTATTGTACGAATTTATATTATGCCATTGTAAATATGTTGTGATGATCTACCTAAATTTTAATTAATCACTGGAGCAATGAATAATATCAGGGCAAACATTTGAAATTGGAATTATAGCTCATCTTGTTAAGCAAGGCTTGATTCACGAACTATTATATAGACACTTTGACCTGGCTTCTCCTTCCTCACTTTCGCAACAGCTAAAATGAGCTTTTTTCGAACTGTCACAGTGTGTTGTTTAATTTTGCTTATAGAAGATTTTCAGCCTAACTAGGAAGTACACTAGCACTAGGGTTGATATTTTATAGCTTATTTTAGAAATATTTATTTTACATGATATCATGATACAAGAAATGTTTATTAAAGCAATTTTAAAGTTTAAGTTTTCCAGATAATTCGTTTGAAGTTTTTCCATTAGCAATCACAACTAACAAAAACAGCCTAACTACTCCTTGAAAATTTATAAATTATGTTGTCTGCGTAAAATTAATTAATTTTCCTATTTCTACATTTCTTTTAGTCACTCTATATTGCCAAAATTTGTGTTGTTTATCTCCAAATGTTTCAGGAATGTTTTTAAATCTGTGTTGGTTTATTCAATATCAGTTTAAATTGCCATAGCTCACGCGCTAAAAAATTATAAACAAAATCTGAAGGCACTCCTAAGTTAGAGGGGCTACTTTTCTTCATTTACATTTTAAAATTCCACAGATTGTGACGCTTTGTGGCTGCTGCTTTGCGCGAAATTTTTGTACCCAGTATTTGCTGACCAATTTGCTCTAAACTTTGTGTTCGACATGCGTAGTCTATCTAAAAGCTGCTCTTTGGAACTTTTGATTTGTCGAGGATTGGGATTGTGAATATTTTGAAGGCCTTGAAAAAAATTGTGCGAAAATAACATATAAATACTATAATGATTTACAAAATATTAACTAGTCTGTTTTAAGTAATTTGCCAACGATAGTCTTGGATATTTTCGATTGTAGCAGTTGTACCTATCTGATGATATTTTTACCATCAAACGAACAAAATTAGTCTTTTGCACTTGCATCTAATCTGCAAAAGCAAAACATGTTTCTGTACGTTTTAGTATGTTGAAAAGGATTATTCACGTGATTGCAATAAGAATATGTAGTTATATCTGTTTGATAAGCAAATTTCTTACTCGTGGTCGAAATGTCATCCACTGGGCTTATTTGTGTTAATTTCAGTCTGAAGTTGGTTCGAAGTTTAGAATTTAAGGTGTGCGGTCACAATATTACTGCCTGGAAATTGCTCTGAGTTCGCCCTGGAACTGCCTTGAATTGCCTGGAAATTGATAAGTTGAAATGCGCTGACATCCTGCTAGAGCAAAATAAGATCGATTAAATCATTTCAACGCAAGTGCTTGCGAATTCTCAGAAACATTTTCAGGTTTCCTTTCTGTATGAATTGTCTCATGTTGGGAATTTCATTTTATGAAGAATAGGCAGCTCACTACTGTAATAGCACTCCCCTGAACTTAATTGTTTCCTCAACATTTTTCGAAATTGTACTGAATACATTTCTATTTGAAACATCTCAATTCACAGATTATTTTCATTTGATGTATTATTATTATTTGAGGTTATTTTAACTGTGGATATACATTAAATAAAAAATAACCATGTTCTAACATTATTCATGAACGCCTAGTGTATAGGCGTCCATGCATTACTATGTATCTTTTTTTATTAAATAAATTTAATGAAAAAACTTTTCTATTTATTTATGCAAGTATTACCATATGAGGACGTACATTTAACAAAGTTAGTAGAGGGGTAGCGCACTTGATTGATCAACTATGTATTTAAATGTTAGCCTCATTTGGAGTTTCAATTTTTCGAACATACCATTTCCACTGTCTAGTATGTTTAGAATATGCACGATTAGAATTAAATTCTATTAATCTTGTAGTCAATTGTAATTGAGATTTTAAAGGTGATATGTAGGAGAATTTGCATAATGAGTGTTGATTATGCATATAATGTCTACTTTGTTGTATAATCAATATCTTCAGAATTATGTTTTTTTCAATACAATTTTTGTCATTACTTGAAGTAGTTTATTGGAAGCATTTATTAAAATTAATTTTAAAATCTGCCTACATGTTTACATTAAATGGTTACTGATTAAATTAAGCATAGATTTTTGTGAGTTATATTTATTTCTTATTTAGTTACTAATTCCTCATTACAATGCCAAAATATCGAAAGAAAACGAAAAAGGATAAGCCACGATTACGCCTTGCTGAGTACACAGAGATTGAAAAGTCAAACAATATATTCGAATCCTATTACATCCAACAAAATATTGTGAATGCTAATGAGTGGGATGTGTTTATGAGCACATTGCGTATTCCTTTGCCAATAGCGTTTCGATTTGTCACGCCTAAAGATTTAGCAAATCGATTAATTGAATGTATGAAGGACGATTATTTTTCTAACTGTGAAAACATTGAAGTCGGTGGTAAAAAACTACAATTTCCTTATTTGCTCGACTGGTATCCCAATGAGCTGGGTTGGCAGCATGAACTTGGTAGACATGATATACGAAATAATGAGCCGATGCGCAGAATTCACAATTTCTTAGTCACAGAATCTAATAGTGGGTTCATTTGTCGTCAAGAAGCGGTATCAATGGTTCCGCCGTTTTTCATGGATATAAAATCGCATCATTACGTGTTGGACATGTGCGCTGCTCCGGGTTCGAAAACAGCTCAATTGATAGAAATGTTACATGATGGAAGTGTTTCTCCTCCCGGATTACTAATTGCCAATGATGTTGATAACAAACGCAGTTATACGATGACTCATCAGCTGAAACGATTTGGGTGCCCCTCCTTAATAGTTTCTAATCACAACGCAGTCGAATTCCCTAGTCTTTATTTTGCAGATGATACTCCTGTTTTATATGATCGTATTTTGTGTGATGTCCCTTGTTCTGGTGATGGTACAATGCGCAAGAATTTAGACATATGGAAAAGTTGGAACACTAGATTTTCTTTTGGTTTGCATGAGTTACAATTAAAAATCCTTGATCGCGCAATTGAATTAGTGAAAATCCATGGTAAGATAGTTTATTCCACATGTTCATTCAATCCTATTGAAAATGAGGCCGTTATATGTGCAATGCTTAAAAAATATCAAGGAAAGTTGAGATTATGTGATTGTTCTGACATTTTGCCTAAATTGAAACGCAATGGGGGTCTATGCACATGGAAAGTTTTGTCAAAGCTGGATGATGAATTTCAATCCTTTGATGCAGTTCCAAATGATAAATCATATTTTAAGGCGACAATGTTTCCACCGGGGGCGGAAGAAGGCCAAAAATTAGGTCTGCAACATTGCATGCGTCTTCTGCCACATTATCATAACTCTGGTGGATTTTTTATTGCAGTACTGGAAAAATGTGCACCGGTCTGTACAGCGGATGATGATCAGACGATAGAGAAGCCACCAATCAAAAAACCCAAATTTTTTGGTCGTAAAGAAGATCCCTTTGTATTTATTGATTCTGATGCTGATGATTGTATTCAGGCATTGAAAACAGACTTTGATGTTTTGCCGAATTTCGAATTCTCTAATCTTTTAAAGAGACATTATGGGGGAAAGGGAAAGAAAGTATATTACGCTAGTAAACCCGTTAAGGAAATTTTAAATGCAAATGGAAACGATCGTTTTAAAGTCATATCTGGAGGTGTTCAGTTAATGTCGAAGGCAACTACAGCTATTCAAAAAATGTGTTTATATAGACTTTCGCAGGATGGAATTCATCTCTTGCATGCATTTATTACTAAAAGAAAAATAACTTTCAATAAAGACGATTTAGAGGTACTATTAAAAGAGCATGATCCAAAAATCGAGCGGTTTTCAGAAAATTTGCAAAATTCAGTTGAAGAACTTATACCTGGAAGTATTGTTATTGAATGTGAAGTACCTAATTGTAGCACCTCAATTGTAATTGCAGGCTGGAAGGGTAAAGGTAGACTTTCTGCGTACGTTAAAATGCAAGAAAAGCAGCATTATCTCCGAATATTGGGCATAAAAAATGTGGAGCAATTTTTTACTTCATCAAAACAGAATAGCACGCCTGAGGATGAAAGTTCAGGAGAGAATAATTTATCAGCCGAAAATGGTTAATATACCTATTTCATCTCATGTTTATCTTTAATTATTTAATAATGATTTAACAAATGTCACTATCTGCATTTCTTGCACATTACTTTAAATGCTATTCCATCATTCGCAATATTCATTTTAAATATTTAACAATTGGAGAATAGAGCACGCATTCCAAATGAGAGTGAGAAAGTTAACTTTTCCCATCAGTGTTGTTAGATGGCGATATTGCTCCTCCCTTGTGGCTCATGGGTTGTGAGCGATTACGAATAAGGACATTGTGTTTTTGCCAACATGGGCCGTTGTCGTATTACTCATTAGGCAGGTGTTTTCCATTTTCGGTTTTTCTTAATCTTAAGCAGGTTGGATTTTGTATTACATTTTTGTGTTATATAAGGCTTTTTTATTCCCACGTTCACAGTGATCACTCGTTTTTTCTTAATGATTATGTATGTTGTTGTTGAAATTTTTTCTCGAATGTTGTGTAGTTTAAAAAGTGTGCCTTTTTCAAGTACAAAACTAATGGTAAAGATGCCCTGTTAGCCATTTTAGTGTCAAGCTGGTAGATAATACTGAGGAGGCGATAAAAATTTTCCATGCTACTAATAGCAATTCTTGTTACCGGTAAACTGCTTACATCCCCTCATTAATGCAAGGATTGTGTAATTCCCTGACTAAGCCGTTGAAATAAAGGTGCATAATTCAAATTTCGCCTATCCCTGTATTCACATCCTGAAAATGTAAATTTTTCATTATTATAAGCTTTATACACTAATTCATCCAAACATTCCAGGTATCAACATTTAAATTTTAATGTGCTAAGCTTCAATTGATCAATGAAATTCGATAATTCTTCCCTTAATATATGTTTATGTTGATAGTTTATTTTGAGAAACTTAAATGTCACCATGCTTATTACATTTGTTAGAAAGAATGTATTTTTTGTTGATAGTGCCATTTTGCACTTTACTTTGTTTAATAGTGTAAATTTTCAATGAGATCAAAGTTCTTTGACGTATGTTTGTTTTAGTTGTATCTGCTTTGCGTCCAGTATGAATTACCTTGATCTCATCAATAACATTACCGAAGAATATGCCGGTAAGGGTTTTATTTTTTCACTTCGTTTTAATTTCTTAAATATGTGGACTTTGTAATGTTAAGATTTGCTTACAATAACTGGCCGTATTAGGCCAATCTGGTGGGGTGTTTTAAAACAAACTTTGATCTAGTTCAGTTCTTCGTCACGATCTTTAGGTTTTGAGATTCCTTTTTGTTATAAATTTAGTGTTGTCTGCATTACCAAAAATCATCGTATATTCACTTGTAATTTCTTTATATATTTATATCTCTTGTGCAATAAAATATTTCTCTTTTAGCTGGTATTATATTAACATGGCATAAAAGTTTTAAAAAAATGTTTGTATAATTACACACATATTAGTAAACATGTTATTTAACCGCATTGCTAATATTTGTAATCTTCATTTCACTAAATTTCGGCATCAATTTAAAATGGAATATTCATCAGCTGCTACACGATTTTTTGTGTTTACAGGAGTTAAGAATAACGTTAGTGCACATGCAGTTCATAACAAACTTGTCACTTCCTGGAATATGCAAACATTTTCATTGCAAGCTGACTTTATCAATGGATGTAGAAAAACATTCACAAATGCGCAAATACCTGACCGCCCTCCCTGTAAACATAGAATTGTTGTAACGACGTCGTTTTTGTGGTGTATTGGCGTTTAATAGGCGTTGAATTGTTTGAGTGGCGTTTATAGTGTGGATTAGTGGCGGTGTATAATTCCGTCTAGCAAAAAATATTTAAAAATAGGAATCATTTTAGTATTATGACAATTTGAAGATAAATTTTTTAAAAACTGCATTTTTATTGATAGTTTGTCGTTTTATTGTGAAAAGACGTTGTTTTGTAATATCGTTTTAGTGCCGTTATTTTGTCGTTCAGCGACGTCTTTACGACAGTTCTATGTTTACTGGGCTGCAGTTCGCAGTAATAACACTATTGAAGCAGTCAAAAAATTCATCTGATATAAATAAGTGTGGCCTTTGATTAAACAAACCGCTAAAGATAGTAAAAAGGCAGTCTGTGAAAATGTGGATACAGTTGAAGAGGCTTACCGACAGTTCATGATGAACCTTCCAAAAGAATATTTGATTGAAGAATCCAGTCTTGTGGTAATTGGACTATTGTTTATTGTATATTGTTAAGGTGTATAATTGCATTTTTGTGAGTGCCTGTTATGTCATACCTGGAACTTGTTGTCAGGCATTGGTAAAATAGAATGATTTTATGTTTAGCTTTACACCGTTGTGTTTAACATTGGTGCCGTGACTCACTTATTATTTAATACTATTCAATGTCTCCTCCAGTTTTGACTTCTGAAACAAAATCGTTCGCAGCTTTGGAGCTTCAAATTGAAGCGTTTTATATATTAACTCTTTCATTGCGAAATTCGACTTTAGTCACACGGCCAACATTATGGCTGACTGCGAAATTCGACTTCAGTCCACATCTCTCGTTTTTTTCTAATAAAATGTCCAAAACTGGTGTAATTCCATGTAATTCAGTATAATAAAGTGTTTTTTTAAGAAAAAATTGATTTTCATTTTTTTGTGTCAAAATGACATTTTTTGAGAATTTCTGAAAATTCATGAAACGCAGTGAAAGGGTTAAAGAAGATCAGTGATGATAAGGAAAAGCTTTGAATTTTACCAGCGTGTCTTGACAAATTTATATTGGTATCTGTTACTGATTATCTGTCGAAGGGAACGACAACTTTTAGTTCGGCTTTGAAAAAGGTAAAAGAAGTTTGGGCAGAGTACCTAAATTTTGGTGATAATATCATTGTTCAACGTATATTCTTTTCCGTTTCTAACAAATTAAAGCCAACAGTGGTCATGTTCTTGGAAGCCAATAAGTCAGCCACTGCAGTTGAATTAGTAAGATTTTTTATCAAAATTCCAGATGAACGTGAAACTATTGGAATATGTGCTACTGGTTATTTTTGCCGTTATTGTAAAAAAATGGGACACGAAATACAGCTTTGTCCTATTCGACCGGATCTGTCAAAAGTGATTTGCCATAAATCTGGAAAAGCAGGTCAAATGAAAAGAAATTGCAAAATATCTCAGAATTCAAAAAAAACTAGTTGTGGCTGCAGTGTCCTCCTTTAGCACTGCAGCCAATATCCCTATCAAATTGCAAGGCATATTTTCAACCTGCCGTTTGGATAGCGGATCTCCGTTTTCATTTATTAATTTTGAGTGGTTGCATATCCTAGAAGCAGCGAAACTAGTTAAACCAGCCTGTCAAGTCCGAAATTTGGTGTCTGACGATTGTAACATTTTCATGGCTGATAAACAAGTATCACTAATTGCTGAAACTCCTGAAGAAAAAGTTTCATTGGATTTTTTCGACATTAAATCACTCATTTCGGTTATTATTGGCGAGGATTCGCTAAGGAAGTTAGGATGTTCTATTGATTACGCCTACAAGACAGTTACTTTTCAGTCTCTTACGCCTATAAGTACGATCGATGATAACATTAAACTTAGTAACTCCCAATTCCTTAAACAGCTCGCTTTAGGCAAATGGGCAGCCCACAAACTACTGAAGGATTTGTTGTTAGAATTCTGAGACGTATTCTCGTGTTCTCAAGAAGATATAGGTCGAACTAGCTTTGCATGTCACAAGATTAATGCAGGTGATGAGGGACCTATTTTTATTAAACCATTTAGACGCAGTCGAGCCGAAAATAAAGTCATAAATAGTCATAGTCATGTTCAATCGATGTTGAAACACGATATTATTGAGGTACAATCTGAATGGAATTCGCCAGTCTTTCTGATTCCCAAGAACGGCAATACTACGGGATTCGTAGTTGATTTCAGGTCCCTTAATGCTATCACCAAAAAAGACAAGTTCCCAATGCCTCATATTGATGATGCTTTAGATGAAATATCAGACTCAAAATGTTCTCACCAATTGATCTTACGTTGGATTATTGACAGGTACCCTTGAACACAAAGGATCGCACCAAAACAGCTTTCCAAACGACCGAAGGACATTTTCAATTTAAAGTTATACCATTTGGCCTGTGTAACGTTTGAGCCACCTTCCAGCGTATGATGCAGCGTATAGTAAAAAAATTGAAAATTCCCTATTACCTGGATGATGGCAGGGTACATACTAAGTCTGTTGAAAATAATATAACCAAATTGCGCGTGTTATTTTGCCATCTGAGAGATGCTAATCTAAAACTTAAACCCTCCAAATGCAAATTCGGACAAGAAGAGGTCAAATATCTGGGTTTCGTTGTCGGCAAAGGCGTTATTAAATCCCGAGAAAACTCCTGCTATACGAAATTTCAAGGTACCTACAACACCAGCTATGTTACAGACATTTCTTGGTATGTATTCTATTCTCGGTTTATTAACAAATTTGTGCTTATTGCACAACCGTTATATGAGATCCAGTTCAAGTCTCCAAAGGCCTTCACTAGATGCTGGAATGATGTTCATCTCAATGCATTTGTTAGGCTACGTTTGGCATTGTCGAAAGATACCAACCTGAAACAACTAGATTTTCAAAAACAATTTAACATCGAAATTGACGCGTCTAGTATCGGCTGCGGTGCGATACTCTTTCAAGACTCAACCGGAAAACCTGTCGCATTTGCCAGTCATAAATTCTCGTCAGTGAAGCGTAATTATTCCACTACTGACCGGGAATTTTTTGCTCTGCAATGGGCTGTTACCAAGTTTCGCCCATATGTTCATGGTATTCATTTCAGGTTCTATACAGATCATCAACCATTACTTGGTCTTATTCGAGGATGGCCTAACAATGGACGACAGGCCCGATATCAGCGGAAGCTATGTGAGTACGATTTTAACTTGTGTTACATCCGCGGTAAGACAAATATAGTTGCGGGTGCTCTAAGTCGGTCCATGCCATCCATGCTGAATCCATTGGCTCATAAATTTATTTCTGAAAACAGTGTCACTAGTGAATGTTGTTAGTGCCTGTTATGTTGTCATACCTGGAACTTGTCAGGCATTGGTAAAATAGAATGATTTTACATTTAGCTTTACAGGATTGTGTTTAACATATATTTTTTTGATTTAATATGTACTTGCTAGTTGAATCAGATTTTTCTCAAGACTTTCCGGTCATGTTAGTATTTTAAAACACATTCACCATCTTGATACTTGGTTTTTTTTCAGTTTTCTATAAATGGAGTGTGGAGTATTATCATAATGTCCTCTGAAAATGTAGACAATTGACCTGAAAATTGGATGTTTCCCTTAGAATATATTCTTTAGAAAATTCCATGATTGCGGCAATGTCAATTGGCGGTATTTTTGAATACGTCTTAATAGAGTTTAGTTTGCCAAATCCTTTTATTTAATTTGTCTATTTAACTTTGAGTTATCAGATAGCTGGAATATTAATTTAATATAATTTTGGTTCTGTTGAATCACTAAACAATATCTATGGTAAGTTATTTGTATAAAAACACACATTTGCCAAGGGAAAGGTAATATCACATCCTAATCTCTTTATGCAATATAATCGGTACAAAATATACTGCTTGCTATTAAATAGTTACAAATTTTGATCATAAAATACGTTTTATTTACAAAAATTCCACTTTGCTAGAAAGGGTAAGATTTTCTCTCTTGAAAAACGAAAATTATTATTATATTTGATGAATGTACGAAATTTGAAATTGTAACTTCCCTAAGGCCCTTGCCAGCAATAGACCATGCAGACTTTGAAAAGCTTGAAGCCATATGAGCCTTCTTGCTAGATTTACCTGTTGATATGGCGGGGCATAAATAAAGGTTTTAAGGGTATGACCGGGTACATGTACAACTTTAAAACATTCTTGTAAAGATTTTGGTAAGTTTGTTAATTTGCACAAAAATACCAATTATTGATTTTGGTTTCATGGAAAGAGATGCCTCTTCTCCACGAATAATTCTTTTCGTCTCATCCTCTCCTATCCCATTCTTTGTCCTGCCCATGGGGCAGCCATTTCTTAATGAATTTTTCCCATTTAATCCTTTGAGAAGTGTCTCAATTACACTGTCCAGCACATTTTCATTACCAGATAAATTAGTAAAGGCCATAGCAAATCTTTTAAGAATTCGACGAAGCTGTTTGCATTTCTGAGGTTAATTTTTGTCAATTTCTTGTAAATGAGACATGTTGCATGTACATGTATTTATTTTTGTTAGATACGTTAGCCAGACCTACATGTACATTAATAAAATTCCTTTTTGTCAAGATATCATTATGTTATCAACAAACTTTGTACAAAATAATACATTTAGGTCAAATTTTTAATGAGTTAATATATTTCCATGGTCAGTGGCAGACAAGAAAACAAGGTTTATCTCGATCTTGTTTGGCACTGAATCAATGCTAACTGGCCTAGTTTCAATTGTACAACAATGAGCTAGATATAATTCGAAAGCTTATTTTCGGATTTAAACTTAGCTGTTAATCAATGTAATAGGTTGTTATGCATCATCATTATGCAATTCCTGCATGACCATGTATTATTACTGAGTGAATTTTGCTATGCGGTGATTTTTTTTGGTGCAATGCGTTATTAATTAAAAGGTTATTTAATTTAATTGCAATCAATATAGATTAGCCCTACTTGCTATGATAGCACGTCGATATTGCTCTATTCGTGTCAACCAATACGAGACTGTTATATGTAAGAGAAGAACATTATCAAAATATCAATGAGCTAATGTTTATTTGAACCAGTTTGTTGAGCTTATAATTTTTCATTAATTTTTTATTTTTTACAATATTTACTGAAAAACTGCAGGGTTCTTCAACTTCCATGATTCATTTACTTTTGCGGGTGACGGCTGGGTACGCTACGAAATAGAATCCCCATCCCAGTCCTTCTTTTGTTAACATAAAAGTCAGACATTAAGTGGTTTGACATGAATGGATTTTGTAAATTATTTACGATGCATTTAATTAGCTTACATAATCAATAAGAGATGGCCTACGATTTTGAATTTCAGATAAAAATAGCAATGAAACTGCAAATGCGTCATCTGAATGTAGATTATATAGTAACCATCTAAGTTTCAAATATGCTCTGAGTAGGTACCTTATATTGAGGAATAGATCGATTTTGTATTATACATATGGTTATGATATTTTACATTGAATAATTTAGCGCCTACTACTAAAGGATGGCCTTTGGTTGGGAGTCCGTTTCCCCTCATGGGTTGCATCAGCATGTATTTACTTATTAGCCTTTATGGAAAGGTAATCATGAATGGACGCAAAGAGGTGAATGTGAAGCCTGTTATGCAAGTGTATAATCTAGGAATGATAATTTTTAATGTATTTCTTCTCTATGAAATCTTAGTAACCACGATTGGGTGGCACTGGATCTGTCAACCTGCAGATTGGCGACAAACTCCAAACAATATCAGGGTAAGTTTTGTACAATATTTTTAGTGGATTTTAATATATTCAAAGTATTTATTCAGCACTCATCTGTCTTTGTCTCGATTCTGCCGTAATATTTTTTAATGCTAATTTACATTTTTCAATTAATAATTGTTTCCATTATTCATTTTTCAAAAATCCCTCCGGTGTGGACTAGTTATTCTGCATTTCCCTAAAAGGAAAATTTTCACGTTAAATAGACCTAACAATATTTTTCATCTATTGTTTGAAAAGTTGTTTGCAAGAAATTGTGTATTTTTTATCAATACGCCGTATGATCAAATGTTTTTCTAAATTCATCACTATATTTTACAGATTTTTTATGTAGAATTTATACATTGATGAAAAACTTTTGTATCTAGTAGTTAACATTAATATTTTCATTCTTTTCAATCACCTAACATTGTCTTCTCTCTTACTTGGATTACATACAAGTTCAAATACATGCTTGGTATCTTTGGAAAATGTATTTGCTTCTTGGTCATGGGTGTGAATCGGGTATTTTGTAATTGCTTTATTCAAATTCTTATGTATAGTGATTCTTTGTACTTCTCTGTAGTATTCTAACTAATAATGTTTGAGGTTTCATTTTCCTTCTAGTCCTCTAAAATTCAACGCAGTGTTTTACATTTTATGAAATTGCAATAACGCTAGATGACTGCGAGTCGATTGGTTATTCTATGATAGTGCACGTGGCCTTACGAAAAGAAGTCACAAGAATCCTACGAGCACTACGACGCGGTGGTATGAAAATTTCGAATTTGGTTCTATATCACTCAAAATACGGCGGAATCGGTTTGGTGTTAATGACTATGAAAAATTTTGCGTATCAATGTTTTTTCCAGCATATTCAGGCGATGAGAGATTCATATATGATATATATATATATATAAATTTTATTGCTCTAAGCAATGACACCATTGTTTCTAATACCTTTGATAAGCAAATTGTGTCAATAAATTTTCAAAATTACTTGATTTCTTTGATTAGTGTGCCTTGTTGTTCCATCATAGTACCTTTACCTTTATATAAATACCGATGAATTTTCGGCAAAATGCTGCAGTATCGTTGTTTTTCGAGCAATTGTGAGTACTCGACTACATTCGACTTTAAATATTATCCTGTTTTGGGTTAACACAGTAAAAATCAGAAATGAATTGCTTGTATTTTTTCATTGAACACCCTGAAATATCCCATTTCAAAGAATCGGTTGCTGAAAACTGTTTGTGACCTCAGCTATTGATCCATTTTCGCGTATTTTATACCAGTCAATCTTCGCAGTTCAAAGGTGTTATAGCAGTATGTGGTTATTGATTTGCACTATTCTCTCTATTGAATTAGTGATGTGCACATTTGTTCATTATTAGAAAAACGATAGCACTTGCGGCTAACATTTTAGTGAGCACTATTATCTAAGCATGCACAATAGTTTCATTGACTCAAGATTGTAAATGACACATTCCAGTATTTTCATATGCGAGTGCACTTTTCCTTCAGTTTCAGTATGTCCTATAGTGCACAGCATGTGTACGCATAGTTTTGAAAAGCAAACCCATTAATCAGTATTATATTATACTAAAATCATTAGATTGGAATAACTTTAGCAGTTCGTTTTTATTGGGACAATTAATCTTACATTTAGTTTTTATAATTCATATAATGAGGACGTTTTCTCAAAATATATTGGCAATTAGAAAACAGTGATTTTGGATCACTGGAATTTATTTTCTGTTTCCATTAAACATAAATTCAGTAATATACTGCTTGTTGATTTTATGTCCAGATGTTGCGGAACCATTAATATTTTACAAATTCATTTTAAAAATCGCAAACCCGAAAGGGTGGATCGCTTTCTTCAGGCGATGCTGGTAGACACACAAACCTTGATTGTTATTTCGATGCTATGTTGTGGCAAATGGTAAGAATGTAAATAGTGCAGACTGTGACAGTTCAGGTTTCATCCTAAGCTTCTCAAGCCATCATAGATTAACGAACTACTATATATTGGAACAATGTCACTTATTTTTCTATAATATTTGAAAAGATTTTAGTGTCATAATTACATTAAATTTGTTATACATTTTGCGTTTTCATGATAAAGGATAATGTTGAAATTTTTTTAGAATTTGATGCGCTCATTGTGAGTACTATAATTTCTTATGTTTTGCTGTTGTTTTTTTTCTATTTTAAATGCTATTATGCAGTAAAGGTGTTTTTAATTCTTATAAATGTATCATTGTTTTAGTATAAAAGCCTTTTCCAGTCACAATATTTTAAATTCAATTGCAAGAACAATGTGAAAGAGTTTTTTTCACATACATATATATGTAAATTTAATGAAACTTTCTGCAACACGATGGTGTTATGCACTGAAGCTTGTGAACTTGTTTTGAAATATTAATTTATAAAATCAGCTCTGACATTAGCGGTCAGCTAAGCAATGGACTTTTGATTGGAGTGGAATTGCTGATTCTTTTATTGAATATATTTTGGTAGGAAAACATTAAAGCATATGATGCTTTTCAAGCGTTTGTTTTCAGAGACTGGTGTTATTATTGTCATACAATCGGTTATCAAAGACGATTAGTTATTAACATCTTTTCTCGTTCATCATCGATAATTGATTTTAAATCGTTATGAACTGCGTTGCATGTCAATACTTTTTAACTTTAGGTAAGAGTTATCTATAATGTTTTGAAGTCCTTTTTCTTAATTTTTCGTGAACCCGAGAGTAATCTGACTAATATTCAAGAAATTTACACTTACAAGAACTGTAGTTTCAGATTTTGCCTGTTGAATATTGTATCAAAAGTAAAATTGTTAAAATAAAAAATTATTTTAGTATTTTATAGGACTGCCTATTTTTGACGGGTAAAAACGATGCGGAAGCTGACATGACTCTAAGAATACGGTCCCGTGTCCTTCACCCATCCGAATCCCTTAAGCTGTGATTTTTCGAAATATTACATCTCAAATGGCTCTTTTTATAATATACTTTTGTTTAGTGTTAGAAAAATATAGATAAGGTAGGTAGCGGTTTTGAAGGAAGGTAATACAAATATTCCTATGAAACAAATTTTGTAGCAGTAACTATGTAATCGGAATGGACCCGGTGACATTGGCGCGTATGCTTGATGGTTTCTAACTAGAATAATCCAATCCATTACTCACACAATAGTTTTTGTAAACTTCATTATTGACTATTTTTTATTGAACATCTGCTTGCACTGTCATATTCGACTCTATTCGAAATCAACCTCGATTTAGTTTGGTTTTCTACTTGAATTTCCTCGAATTTGAGACTTTTTCATCGCCTTGGAAATTTATTGTGTAAAGGGTGCTGTTGATTGTATCAATGATTGACTATTCTAATCAGAGCAACTTAGAATGCTGTACTATATGTTTGATAGGATTTTGGCATGCATTCTATAAAAATTCTTGGAAAATTCATGTAGACATCACTAATTTTGTCTATATAGCAATTTTTTGGAAAACCTGCTGTTGTAATTACTGTACAAAATACAAGTACAATAGTTAGCAATAATAGGTTTTGGCTTCATGTGAATTCTTTATTTAACTAGTGTAAAAGAATAATTTTGTAAATGTTATGTTTAATCGTGTATAGTGAAATTTGATTGAAAATGCTTTCTCTAAGAGCACAAGAACTCAAACTCCTTTTGTCACATATCTTTTTATATTATGTTTTCTCAATATAATTTCAACGCCTAATTATGAAATTCAACTAATCGAAACATTTTTGGCCATTTTAGATTTGTTCTATGCGTGATATATTTTAATGCTTCTTTTAGCATGCGACAGCCATTTGGATGTATTATATGTCTAAGCTCGTGGAGTTCTCTGATACGGCAGGTAGCTATCAACATATATTTACCTAACGTTTCCTTTTATAGTTCTTCTTCATTCTTAGAAAAAAATACAGCCAAGTGACATTTCTTCATGTTTACCATCATGCAACTATGACTGTTCTTCTGTGGGGAGTAACCACATACGCCCCTCAAGGAGATAGTAAGATTTCCATTTATTAATATCTATACAACGCTTTATTTTTGTATTTATTAATATCAAACCCATTCTCATTGGATCATCAACCGTAATTTTTCTCCAAAATTGTAGTTGTAAAATCCTACTTAGAGACAATGTAAATTTAGCCAAGATAAAGTTATTAGTGACAGTTTTTCATTGTTACGGGATATTACACACGCTTTTTACGTTAAGTAAATTATTGCAATTATCGCATTGTGGTTTATAATTTCATATAAGTCATATAATTGAAAATGAATGAACGTGTTCCAGTGGAGCTTTGAGTATCAGCGACATCTTTGACGTTTCGTCTTTTGTAT
The DNA here is from genome assembly GCA_900660155.1 of Hofstenia miamia. NCBI lineage: Eukaryota > Metazoa > Xenacoelomorpha > Acoela > Hofsteniidae > Hofstenia > Hofstenia miamia. The sequence continues at coordinate 1,014,445 of CABFPE010000132.1, read as the reverse complement.
TTTGGTTCCTTTTGATACAAGCAATATATGCTTTAAATTATGCTATGCTACTAAGCGTAAAAGCATCGACTTGTTTTTTAAACATAATATTCTTTTTGAGGAAATATCTCCCCAACATTTTAGAAAAATTGTTTGATGAATCTTAAACTTCTTCAGATGCATACAAATTATCGGCTCAATCATTTACGAATTTCATTTCTCCTTGAATATTTAAGTAATCATTTTATTCACAAACTAGTTGAAAAAATCTTTAAATTTGTTGATATTAATGTGAAACAGAGTTTCAACATTGTCACAAAATGTAACCAGGTGACCCATGCGACCCGGAAAAAACTTGAATCTGTGACCCGAATGAAACGTTTTTTTATAATTTAGAATTTTGCTTGCAGGGTTTGCTAAGAGTATACTATAAATATATAGTTTATTTAAATATATTGCAATAGAATAAATACTAAGTTTATTTTTACTTTAAAAAATAATATATATTTATTTTTGTAAAAATATATCCAGAAATACTAAGGTATGTTGTATACCGGTATTATAGAATGGTGGCATATCTCTCTGACTTAATCCTCTTTAATAAACTGCGCTTACTCCCTTTAAGATTTTCCCTCACATACCCATTGTTTGTAAAATATTTCTGTCGATACTGTTGTTCTACACGATTCACCGAAAAAGTATGTTTTCAATACAATAAATATATTTATTTTTCAAGATTTAAAATACAATATAATTATTTTTTGAAAAATATTTTTAAATACAATATTGACGATCACTAATGTTTCTAACATATCCCATAATTTACCATGTGAAATATTTCGAAATACTTTTTATGAAGTGAAAATGCTAGCAAGTCCATATCATCATTTTAAAATATCACTCTTAATAGATTCTTCTATTATATTTAGTTTAATAATTTAACCCCATTCTATTTCTTGCAAAAAATATGGACTAAGAATTAAATTGAATTTCGAAAGCTTAATATTAATTAAATATTAACCAATTGCAAAATAAGAATTTACAAATAACGAAATCAAATTCGAATCCGATTTTATGTTGGATTCAAATTCGAATCTTGGAATAGCACTGTGGTGGATCTAGAAAATTTTTGTGGGCTACTGAAATTTTTAAATTTAAATTATTTTCACACTTTGTGTAAAGTACCTAAATCATATTTCTCAGTTGACTTCTATTGTAAGCAGCTAAAAGTTTTCATGTTTCAGAGTAGTTTTTAATCGTAACTATTATCAAATGTTTTTGGTATTGTAGTTATTACGCGCAAACCCATTTATATTTTGGATTTGAATTCTGATTCAGATTTGCCTAAATATTCGGATTCGAATTCAAAATGAAACAAAGGAATTCGCCAAACCTTATTACTGAAACAAACGAAAATCAACATAAAAACTTCGGAATCCATTAAAAATATTTAAGGCACAATTGAAATTTGTGTTAAACAATGATTACGTAATAAGTCTGAGTTTATTGAGTTTAGCCCTTTTGAGTAACTGTTTTCATTCATTTGTTTATATAAATATGACCCGATGACCCAGTAGACCTAGAGGATTCGGGGAAAAATTTACTCGGTTGCAACTCCCACATGATATATTTCGGGTAGATGTACATATTGTCGATAAAATTTAAGCCTTCAAGATATTAATGTAGTTTATGTAGTTTCACTAAAACCACCCATTATATATAAGCATTTTGAATGTACATACTCAAGCAAGAATTTACAAAAATTCTAATTTAATTGAGCCTCTTTTATAATTATATAACCAAATAGTTTATTATTTCATAAAATTCAGGATACTGTGAAGGAGATGTTTTTCTCTTTGGAATAATCTATAATCCAAATTGGAAAGCATCCATGAATTTCGAGCATAAAATAGTGCAAATCATTTTTATGTGATGCGTACTGGTTAAATATCAGGATGAAAATATTTTTAAAATTTCAATTGCTGTAGCTACTTGAGTAAAATTATTCCACCCAAAATTGTAACTTTTAAAGGATTTTCTGTTTACATACTGATTTAATGTACTGCATATGATATGAATTTTTATATGATAATAATATATATAATATATAATATATAATATATAATAGATAGTTTGCAGGGCATCATCACATTCAAGTACATTGATTTTTTTCCAATGTGATTGTGAACGACCAATGTCTGATCATTGAAAAGGTCCTTGTTGATTTATAATTAATA
>CABFPE010000132.1:997676-1007982 GCA_900660155.1 Hofstenia miamia | reverse complement strand
CAGTACGTAACGCGTTTTTCATAATCGTCTTCCTGCAATTCATTAAGACATCGAATTTTGTATGGTTTCAGGTGCAATTTCGATCTCATTGTTCTTTGAACAACACCGTATGATAGTCTAGTTACCTGCATGCATTTCCGTATTGACGTTGTCCGTGTGTTCTGCACATGATCCTTAATTTCATCAACTTTTTCGGTTGTTGCAGTTTGGGCCCTTCCACTTCTGGGTGCGTCCGCAACTGATCCAGTAGTGCGAAATTTTTCAATTAAATGATATACGGCATTGCGAGGTGGGCTTCAGAATCAGGAAAAGCCTCTTGAAACTGTTGCTTCACTTCAGCAGAGGAATGCCCTCCGCTACGAAATACGTGCTCGACCAAAAACGTGTTCCTCCAGTGATAGCATGCTTCAGAATTAAAACGGTTACAAGTGCGAGGTCTTTTTACGGGAGCGATGAGTTTCACTCAAAGACCAAACGAGACAGCGAGGCGGTGAGTCAGCGGATTGGAATGATTAAATATTCACTAGTGCTGCACGAGGTGCCTNTTGAAACTGTTGCTTCACTTCAGCAGAGGAATGCCCTCCGCTACGAAATACGTGCTCGACCAAAAAAACGTGTTCCTCCAGTGATAGCATGCTTCAGAATTAAAACCGTTACAAGTGCGAGGTCTTTTAACGGGAGCGATGAGTTTCACTCAAAGACCAAACGAGACAGCGAGGCGGTGAGTCAGCGGATTGGAATGATTAAATATTCACTAGTGCTGCACGAGGTGCCTCCAACGGACACTGATTTCTGTTAATAATAAGGTGCACAGTGACTTTTAGATCACCCTGTACTTCTAGTAACCACATTTGTATACGAAAAAAATCGTTTCTGTGTTCAATCAGAATTTAAACATCTGGATCTCGTTCACAATATCCATATTATGTTTCGATATAGGCTAATCATTTTTGTGTCGCGGATCTAGTTCGTTTACTAATACTTGATATGATGTTGGATTACAGATACGCTTACATTAGTGCCAGCTATAGTTTTTTTATTTTGTGAAATCTGATAGAGAGTACCCCTGAAGTCTTTCGTTTACTTTCTCTGAAGCTAATATATGCTTAGCGTCATTGAACGATTTCAGGACTTTGGGGTTTTTAGAATTTCCTTTTTTCTTAAATGTAATCCTGTGATTTTCGTATCTTGACAAGATTTTATGAATATTCTAGTTTGCTCCATAAAGATCGTGGAATAATTTGAGTTGAAACAGTATATCTACATTCCAAAGAATTTCTAACACAAATCTTTATTTAAGTCGTAGTTCTCGTGATTGACATGATTTGGGACAATAGTGTGTCATCTTCCAACCGGATTCTCTTTTAACCTGTATTATATTAATTAAAAACAAGTTTATTTGAAATATATGCAAATGATTGACCGTAAATTTGTTCGTAGTTCCCAAGCTGTTGTCGACCACTAGTTATTGGTTGGCTATTGTCATTAATGGGAATTACTAAACGAATTTAAACCATATTTTGTTGATTACCATTTAATGGCATTTTTATTCTGCATTTTAAAATTTCTTTTGGGCTGTTGTGTAAAATACTTGTTTTCAGATTCAGCCGCAGAAATTGACTTTTAAACTGCATTGAAAGAGTTGCGCAGCTGCATTGAATAGAACAATAATTAATTTAAGCCACAAATCCACTCTAATTGTTACCTTTATTGTGCTGATTTACAAAGTGGCGATTTACTTTTATTCTTGAGTTTAAACGTCTGAGTGATGTGGAGGATGTTTGAAGTTCAACTTTAAACCGTGTGGCAGTAATGGGTCGCTGAGTGGTTTTTCCGATTGTTTTGCATCAATTTTAAACTTAAAATGTATGAAATTGTTCAAACAGGTTGTCCTCTACTAACGATTGTGTCAGTGAGGGGTTGTCTATTATCTCGGACTGAAATCGATAAAAATATAAGGCTTGTCAAACGTTTTCGTTCACCGGTATAGATGTATGGATATTAAAAATTGCGCATTATTGTAATCGGTATATAGAAGATATTCGTAATTATAATGGGTTTTTAGCCTCAAAAAATATTGAATCCCATTTTTTATTTGAATTGTAATTTGCAAGCACATGGATTTTCTTATTAGTTGATCTTTAGTAAGAAAATCATACTAATTTGCTCTAATTTCTCTGCTTTTTTAAAGAATTTCTAAATCGCTATTCAAGAAAAGCACTTCAAACATACATTTCAAGATTTTTCAATCAGTAGCCATTTATTCATGTATGATCATTTAAATTTGTAGTTATAATCAAAATTAATTGCATCTACAGACAACATAGGTATCAATTGTTATTGTTATTCTTTCATGTAGCAAACTAATATTTAAGATATTCAGAATTCTGCTCACATTTGAATTGAGTTTTATCCTCCCTAAATATTTTCAACTTGCCTCTATCATAATACTGTAGGTGAAGTTTTGATTACATATGTGGTTATGGATTTTCAAAATTAGCATACAAATTACCATCACGGTTCTGTATAACTGAACAGTTTCATCCATGCGGCAGCACTAGTTTTGTTCATTCCGATCACGTTTCATAACGTGATTCTATAAAAAATGCTAAAATACTTACAAGACACGATTTGATGTCATTTGTTACTTTTTGGTATGATGGAACGAAATATTTGTTGCCAATGTAATACGAAGAACCTTTTTGTTTACTCAATCAAAATAGGTTAATTTTCGGGTAGTTTTAAAACTGAACATATCTAATTATAATCTGATAACTACGAAGCATCATGTATTTACAAGAGGCTATGATATTAAGCTAAGTTGAACAATATTAGTAAACGTATGATAAATTTTTAATTGCTCATTCTGTAAGGCAATTAAAAACTGCTCTTTTATAAAACTAAATTTAACTAACGCGAAAAATTTATTTAGATACAGTTCTTCTTAGTGATGATTAAGACCATTAGCGCAATCTACATCAATTGCAATCCTCGTTATGCATGGTGGCACAAAGCTATGTTCGCCTACATGATTACATTCGTCATTTTATTCGGGAATTTCTACTATCGAAGTTACTACGCCAAGAAACGAGTCAAGACCAACTAAGCAACTGTTCTTGTTCGCCATGAAAAGCTTCTTCATGATGGTCGATTGTAAATACTATTGCATCATTGTATTTAGATTTCCGCCAATTGTGCTGAAACTTCTCATGGAGGAATGTATTAATATGATCTGTATGGTTTTATCTGCAGTGAGAATTGTATTCATGGCATTATACGTTGTCTTCGTAAAGCAATTTTTCAGATGATATGCATTCAGAATGCTGAAACGTTTGTATAGTTTGTGTCTCAATATAATTCAGATGGATTTCATTTTCATTCATTGTGAAGGCTCCAATTATTCAATAACACATTCTTAAATTTTTAACTAAGATCTCCCTTGATATATTATATACAAGTATATATTGCTTATATACACTTTACCTGTGCATAAAATGTTTTAACCAGTTTCTTCATCAGCTTATTTGCTATCCTTTTATATCAAATTAGGAATTTTATTTTTTATATATGATTTTATAGAAAGACGTCAAAAAATAAAACGGCATGGTGATAATGTAAATATTTGTAATGACATCAAACAATTAACAATATAAAAAGCTTGTGCACTTTGGATTGTTTGTTGTTATCAAGTTAGTGATTATAATTCTATATCGAAGATATGGCTCTATAGGAATTTAGAAAATGTTTGTTCGAAATTGCAAATGAGATCTATTGATAATATATTTGGCTAAATTTTGAAATTGTTTCGCACAAAAAATTTAACAAAACTTTAAGGTAGCTAGTAGGGAATTAATGCAGCCACGAGACTGATGCTAACTCAAATTGCATAAATATTTGATAAAAAATTCATGGTAAACAATGAACGAGTATTTTAAGATTGTTTAAGGCTTTAGATTTTTAATGATATTTTTTGACAAAGATATACAGTTGATTAAATCTACCTCATTTTGTCAAATAAAATATTTCTAGGACTTAATTTAAAAATTCTTTGAGAACTTCTAATGTATTTTAGTTTACTGAATTTTTTTCCAAAATATTAAATATAAATAAGTCATAAAATTAAAATTTACTGAGATATCTGAAAAAACTTTAGTTTTACCCTAACTCAACCAAATATATTTATACTTCTTAATGTAGCCCAGCTAAATGATATCTTATTATTTCTCCATTTGATACAAAACTCGAAATTTGAGAATTTCCGTCATATAAAACAACTATACCTTTAAAGGTAAAACGGGTGTAAAGTTACAACAAATTTAGTTTGTGATTCCAGCGTTAAAAGCCGAGTCTGACCTCAACTTCTCTGCGCCAGCACAGTTTAATAAAATTCTTACTTTTAAAAGAATATTTTTTAAAGTTGATGACAATAGAAACAAAATTTTGTTTTGAACCTATGTAAATGGTATTTATGACATGTTTGTTTCGATTTTCCTGTTAAAATTCTGCATTTTACATTTTCGATAATGATTTCGCAAGAATGAAAAGCGACCCACTTTATACAATATCATTTCTAATTTGGGAATTGCAAAATATGACTATTGCAATTTATATTTAGGCAAATATACGATCATGTATCCGCTTGGTTTACTATGTTTGTTTAGTGTTTAAAGAGGTCTATTTTTAGTAATGTTTAGCGAATCCTGCTTTGCATACATATTTTTCTAGGATTTCTTTACAATAAGGTACATAAATCGACAAAAAATATATAAATAGATGCATACAGTTTGCTAAAGCATAGTATTTTCAAAATCACGAATAGAATTTGTAAAATAGATTTTTACCGTAACGCCTGAATATAATTTTTTCAATGTTCGAGTATACTTCTAAGGCATAATACATATAATCTAATACTGATAAAGAGCCCGGTAAAATTGTTTCCAACGTTCAATCATAAATTTTAATAACCTAGCAGCAATTTCATTCGTTCGCACCATACGATATAATTGCACAATTTCAGCCGTTAATTAATCTCACAACTGCTTTACTTTTTTATGTGAATAACACATTTTTAAAATAATACATTTAAAGGTATGGTGGTTTATTTAGGATTAAGCTACATATCACAGCTATATACAGTGAAAATTTCATTAAGCTTTAACAAAAAATAAATTTTTTACTGCTGAAAATTATACCAAAAATTCTGAAAATCAAGTTTTGAGAAAATCTATGATTTTATACAAGATGTCCAATAAATCATAGTTACAAAGCTTATTTTGAAATTCCATTGATTGGTTTAAATATCACACCGTAAATTTCAACATATTATAGTGCATTATTTCTGCAAACTCAAATTTTTTATCAAATTAGTTCTTTCTAGACCAATTTTTACAGATTTTCTGATAAACTTCTGGTTGAAATGACGGCAAAAAAATTTTTTACCACTTTTTCAGCTAAACATGCTTAAAAACTTATATCTAAAAAATATTCTGAATTAATTAGAAATGTAAAAATACCAAAAATGAAAAATGTTAAAAATTCGATGTTTTTTGCTGACTAGCTACCTTAAAGTAACAACTATCTATAGGATATGATCTTTTTTGTATATATTTTTATATATGTAGCTAGACCCCATCATTTCATTTTTTATCATATGTGCCATAATTTTCTCAGGTTGCATTTGAGTTTGAATAAGTTCAAAATCCGAAATTTTTAATTATAAAACTGGAATATATAAGTAGTCGACAAACATAATTTTTACTCAGATAAGCAAATTAACCAAGAAATAAAATACTAAGGATATAATTAAACAATGAAAATATGAAAGCCTTTATTTAATAAGTGTTTGACAATTACAAAACTGATTACTTATTAAATACCGTTATAAAAAATACCCAATGATATTTACACTAGAATTAGGTATGCGTAGGGTTGTGGCATTATTGCAATCTAATTAGTTACGTGAAATATTGTAATCACTATTATTATATTTTCAATCCTAGCCATATATATATATTTGTTTAAATAAAAAAGTTTTAAACTGTGTTTTAAAAGACTTAAAATTATTATTTTAAAAACTTTTGGAAGGATGTTCCAGTTGCTGATAACACTATTAATAAATGAAAGTTTCAAAATATTTTTTATGAAGTTTAATGTAAGTATATTTTGTCGATCTACTTCCGATATTGACGTTAAAGTTCGGAAACTTGATTATTGTGTAAGGCGGTAATTCATTAAATATCTTAAAGAAGTTTACTACATTACTAAAAATTGATTGGCTGTCTTTTTGGAAGGGTAGTTGCAGTAACTTAATCCTTCAGATCCAATTTAAACTGGGTTTCAAATTTTTTTAGAGGGGAATCATTTAGATTCGTGAATAGCACATTGACATACCTGGGATGATTAAGAAAATATGCATGAAACATTTTGATTACTGCAGTATAAGGAAATTGGTCTGAAATGTAAGAAATGCTTTTAATGCGCACAGCCAACTTTTTCAACATGACGTTTACTTGAGCTTTGAATTGCAACTTTGTCGTAAAAGTAACCTCTAAATATCTAAATGTATCAACAGCCTTAACGCAATCATTATTGATATTAAGGTTAGACATAACCCATTTTGCTAAAATCGAAAGATTAGATATATTTAAGTTTATGATAAATAGGAAGATTCATTAGAGTGAATATAACGTTTTCACAAAAAAAATATGCAAATTAGCTCATTAGCATAATTTATGCAGGCCGGGAGGGGCTCTGATCATGCACTACTTGAAATCAAATTCCAAAGCTAATCAGATTCATAGGATTTTTGGGCACAACATTCTACATATGAAGATCAATGTTTTGAGCCTACCGTTTTTAGAACGCATGCCTAAAACAAAAATTATGGGTCTGGGAATTTTTTGTCGTGATTTACGAGAAAAACAGCCCACTTTGGAATTTCAGAAGCTGTAACACTGTGTGTATGGAACATTTCCACAAACTATTGGCTCAAAACCACTAACATACAATACTCTGAAAATTGGCTAAATTTCATGAGCATATTCCTAAGGATAATGACCCTAAGTGGTTTTGAATATCATCTGATACATGAAAACTTAGTTTTAAGAAAATCAATTATAAAGTTTTAAAAACATAACCACAAAACAATTACTGCAGTTAAGTCCATAATTTGAGTTTAAAATCCACCAGGGATATATTCCTCTTCAACTGATTCAATATGATTGGATTTTCGCCAGTTTTTGTCCTTCCTCAGGCCCTTTGTTTTCTCACAGGAGGCTCTGATAGAGCCCTATAGCTTGCTGTCCATCATTATAGACGATAGTGGCACAGTGAACAGCCAATTACAGCTTTTTTCTACCAACAAATAATTTTTGGGCAACGTGCCCAAATGAGATGGACCAATAAGAGTTTATTTTACATGGAAAATCCGAAAATTGCCTGGAATTAAAGATCTTTTAACGCTGATCATTTTGATACGAAATTTATGGGGTTCCGTGCAATAGAATGGATTAGCGACGCCCTCAAAAGTGATGCATACTTAATTGAACTCTGTTCCAGTTAATAAGTAAAGTTTTATATCAATAATTGGGGTTTTATTATAGCGTAAGTACATGGTTTTGGCTCGAATTAGATAGTTTAGGATGTTGTGCATATTATAAAAAAATGAAAATCAAAACTTGAAATTATACTTGTGTTTATATCATACTACCTCATTTTACAAAAAACTGGTTTACTTATTAACTGGGACAGTTTTGCTAAGAAAATGGGCAACACTGCTTGATTAAAAGTCCATTTTTAGCCACATAAGTACCGTTTTTGAGCAATTTTCGTTTGAATGTTGTAGATAGAGAATTAAAGATTCATTTGCTGACAAAAACACAAAAGTGACCCAAATGTCAAAAATCGCGAAAATATGGTTTATGTCTAATCTTAAGCGTGTAATTTATTGTGTTGAGAGTTTTACGAAAATTTTCATTATTCAAAATTCGATTTTCTTCACGTTAATAGTCAATTTATGCATACTAAATTTCCTACAAAACTTAATACAGTTTAATTCAATAGTTTTGGCATCTGTGTCAATCATCAGCATATTGAATTTAGTTGCAGTTTGCACATGTCATTAACGTATAAACTAAACAGTAGTGGAACCCCATTCTTGATTTCCAGCAATTTAAAAAAATGTTATTATGTTTAATGCACTGACGTCTATTATTTTGATAACTATTGAATGATGTTTTGCTGATATAATAAAAGCCAAGAGTCGTTAGTTTTCTTAGTAAAATGTCGTGATTAATGTAAGTAGTATAGATCAGGGCAAGGACGTCCCTATGGGACACCCTGAAGTTCTCGTAACACCTGTGGGTATTTGCTATTTGGTAATGAAGTGATTTGATTGGACGCCATCTAGCGACGAAATATTTTTGACAAAACTAAAATGAGCAAATTAATTTTTTAGACAATTTGTTTAGACCAAAGTGAGAATCTTTGATTTTTAGGATTTAGGCAAACTGATATTTTTTTAATGACAAATTTCACTTAGAGCGTGTTTGTTGTAACAATGTTTAAACATGCAACACCATGTTTCAAGGAAAACAATTCATAGATCCAAAACCCAAATATTTCAAACAAAAAATGATGTGTTATTTGCATTAGAGCATGTTTCCAAGCACATTTATGTACTAATGTAAAGCATACATTACACAGTGACTCTGAGTGACAAAGTTCAGCATTGTACAATCTTCAAGTTTACATCTTCATTCTAAAATATGACGGCACTTCCACATTCACCCAGGAGGTGGCTGCCAGAAATGCGTTAAGCCATTTATTTAATGTGGCTGGCTTTCCCCAGGAGGCCTATTGTTACCACGGACCTAAACCATGAGCAGTGAAAACAATAATAACAATTCCAAAATAAAATATCTAGTGACATTTGATAAGACCCAAGTACTATATAATTTGTAAAAATGTAAGCTCGGTTAGCGAAAAGAGATATTACATCAACATATATGGGAAAATAAACTATTAACACATAAAAATCGTTAAAACAAAAGCATGTACAATGGAAAGAGGAATATTACATCAAGGTATATAGGCGAGTAAATCATTAACATATAAAAATTGTTTTAAAACAGAAACATGTTTGGTGAAAATAGAAATATTACATCACATATATACGCGAATAAAATAAATCATTAACATATAAAAATTGTTTTAAAACAAAAACGTGTTTGATGACAATAGAAATACTACATCAACATATATGGGCAAAAAAAATAAACCATTAACATAAAAATCGTTTAAAACAAAAACGTGTTTGGTGAAAATAGAAATATTACATCAATGTATATAGGCGAATAAACTATTAAAATATAAAAATCATTTTAAAACAAAAACGTGTTTGGTGAAAATAGAAATATTACATCAACATATATAGGTGAATAAACTATTAACATATAAAAATCATTTTAAAACAAAAATGCGTTTGGTAAAATAGAAATATTACATCAACATATATGAGCGAATAAAGTAAACCATTAACATAAAAATTGCTTAAACAGAAACGTGTTTGCTGAAAATAGAAATATTACATCACGTAAAAATAAAACGTGTTTGGTGAAAATAGAAATATTACATCATGTATATTGGCGAATAAACTATTAAAATATAAAAATCATTTTAAAACAAAAGTGTGTTTGGTGAAAATAGAAATATTACATCATGTATATAGGTGAATAAAATAAATCATTAACATAAAAATCGTTTAAAACAAAGTGTGTTTGGTGAAAATAGAAATATTACATCAACATATATAGGTGAATAAACTATTAAAATATAAAAATCGTTTTAAACAAAAATGCGTTTGGTAAAATAGAAATATTACATCACGTATATAGGTGAATAAAATAAATCATTAACATATAAAAATCGCGTTAAAATAAAAACGGGTACAATGGAAAGAGAAATATTACAACATTGTATATAAGCAGTGATAGTAAAATATGGAAAAACCTATTGTAATGTAATGTTGAATTATTTATTGGAGTAATAGTAAACACTTATATCTCAGTTTTCATGTAATTTAATTTTTCAAATGCTTGAAACATCCCCTTATCACTATTTCATGCACGTTATACTTATTGGAGTTTAAGTAATTGATTGAAAATCAGACAAATAACGATTTCAAGAAACATTCATTGTTACATGAAGACATAAAATCACTCTCAAAGAAACGCACAGAGATGAGGGCACTAAACAGTTTTAACAATATGAAATATAAATTACAACAGCAATCTGGAAAAGAACTAGC
>CABFPE010000132.1:956703-982435 GCA_900660155.1 Hofstenia miamia | reverse complement strand
AATTTTGTGTAAGTTCGGCTCGGTTCGGTCCGCCACATAAAATTTTTGAATGACACTCGTTTTAGCTCGGTATTTTTTTAAAAAATGTTGTCCTCAAAGAATTTTTTACATAGCTCTTCCTATATTTTACAAAAACATTTCTTAAATAAGATTAGAGGAAAGGCATACTGACTGCAATAAATATAAAAAGCTATAATATCAAATTAACAAGAACTATTAACTTGCTTTGCCTAAAATAGGCTTGTTTTGGGCTCGTTGTATATCAAATACTGTGCTCAAGCTCGGCTCGTTGACAAGTTTGCATTACATACAAAATTTAGTTTAGTAAAATTAAATCGAACATGATTGGTTTTGAAACGGCCATTAAGTATATCGAACTTTTCATTTTGAACACGGTACACGCTACACGTGCTAGTGATAGAATTGCTAAAATAATAATAGGGGTGGCAATATAAGAAGAGGTTCTATTAATGTTAGAGTATTTTAGCGGCTGAAGCAGTTAGTAGCGGTAAGCCAGACAAGACCACACCGTGTCATGTGCACAACACGCAGCCCTGCTTGAACGTATTTATGATCCTGCTATTGCAGAGGGAGCTCATAGATGCTAGCGGAAAACTGTGGAACATGGGCATTAGTTTACTAATGCTCATGGCCAACAAGAAACATAGTTTCTTAGCAAGCCTTAATAATGGCTGTATAGGGTTAAGGGAAAAATGATTAGTAGATTCAAGTAGTTATAACTCTTTGTGAGAGTGTGTATTGATTTGAACTATATCTTGTTAATGCATATGCATAGTAAAAAATGATTGTTGCACAACAAACTTATAGCATTTTCCTAATCTGTCTCCACCAATTACGCAATGGCAAGCTGGATGTTGTAAACCTAATCGGATTGTCAGGATTATGTATGCTAAGCATTCATTGTGAAAAAATAAAGACATAGATACATTAATTGAAAAAGTGATTGATTTATTTGGATCTAATAGACAACTAATTCAACTTTGTTTAAATTAACTTTAGAATACTATTTACTTGTAAATTTTGAACTTACTTTAATTTTGTTTGATATTTAGATACTATGTTATTTTCTATATAATTGTAATCATTAACAGAATTCAGCTTTAAATCTGTATAATAACTCAAATAATGAGTATTAATGTGTAAGTTGTTTCTGATACCCTGGGGTAGGGCTCATGCCCGGTCCGTAGCCCGTAACCACAAAATAGGTCGTTGGTTTGTCCGTGCCCGTATCATAAGCTCGCTATCCTAAAATCTCATAATGATAATTGTCAGGACCTGAAATTGCTTTGCTGTTGAAGGGGTCTCAGTTATCACAATAGAAAACTACAATGCTTGTATGACCTTACAAAGTATGCAAGTAACTTTAATTCAAATTCGACTACTTTGTTATTTTGATATTTTGGGCCCCCTATGTCTTCAAATCCAATCTTGGTGTCCGCATTTGCTTAAAATTGCTTATAATTAGCTACATTTTTATTTTGGAAAATTTCAATCTATATGCCAATAAATGCTTCAACAATTAAATTTTTGCCTTGTTTTTTGATAACATGTTAAAATTAATAAACAAAACGAAATATTTAGGATTAATATTTGTCACCATGATGGAAAGTAATTAAGTTCGACAGTGAATTATATCTCTTCCAGCAAGTATGTCAAACTTTCTCTTGCTCTGTAAAATATATAAAATCGGGTTATAATGTATCTGTATTTAACAATATATGTTGAATCACCAGTGTACATTAATTTTTTCATTCTTATATGGAGTAAATATTACAGCTTTTGAGAACCCAATAGATTTTGCTGTTTACCATGACTAATTCTGTTCAGATCTTGAAACTACTATAACCTGTGCAATAATTCTGACTGATGATCGTTGAAGCTCTGGAATAGTGTTCTGCGGTCATTGCCGCGGCTTAACCGTTAGCCGGCCGGCTGCTTCCAAAGAATATATTTTACACCAAAATCCCTTCTAAGATTCACTTGAGAAAATTATGATGCTCAATTTATTTCCATGATTTTTATTTGCATCTTTGTTTTTCCCCAAACTTATTAACCTTGACCATTATCTTTAATAGTTGGTACTATGAGCATTTTTTAGTAGTTCCATTGAAAATTGCATTATTTCACTTAGTTGCAGTAAAAAGCACCGGCTACGGCAAAAAAAATCACGGCTAACGTCTGGCTACCGCTAAGCATTACGGCCAACGACCGGATAAGATAAAAATTTATTTTGCAAGGCGGCTACGGCTAGGAAAATTGCCTTGGCCGCAGATCTGAAGTTACCATACCAAAATTTACTCATTCCATGTTTCATCGCAATATCTTCAATACGTCTTTTACAAGCAGGTAGTTCAAAAATTCTTTTTTTGATGAAAAATGCTACTTGTTCTATACACTAGTTTAATTCTCGCCATTTAGATAAAACATTTTCACAACATCTACAAATTCTACCATGACTTCATTTGGATTTCGAAAAATCGAAAGACATAAACTCTATTTGAAATTAATAATTTTTCGCTAGATGTCTCTAATATATCATTTTCTAATTTAGAAAAATTATTAGTACAAAGTACAAACAATTTTAATAATTATTTCCCCCCAAAATCTACTCTATTGGGTGCCATTTGGATTTTACTTAGTTGATGAGGTTGACAACTGTCATAGTTATCGTTGCTAAACATTTCTAATTGGGATTAATGCAGTTGATGACTTTAGTAGCCAAAAAGCATTTGAACTTCACAATTTCGAAGAAAATATTTACTCAACAACAAGTATTTAAAATACTGTTCTATGTGCAACAGCATTATTACTGGTGTCATTAGCAAAGTGTTAAATTTAATTTTACATAATTGCTTCTGGGTAAACATAGCTTATAGGTAATAAATTATTATCAAGTGGAAAATTTTTACAAATCTTGATTTTGAGATTATGTTCTATTTCCTTGGAAATGGATGACTCTTCCATGCTATTATTTACGGGTATATTTTTGTTATGATAATGTTTTTATATATTGAATAAAATGTGTTCTTATATATTACAAATGCTAATATGTTAACATGGGCCTAGGTTTCAAGAAAATTAAAGAACTGTCAATCGCTTTGTTTAAGTATTTAATGCAGAAATCTGAAGAAAGGCAAAATATAGGCCTGAGGTGTTGATGACAAAACCCTGCTTTGCCAAATTTCAAAATTTTAAAAGATAAAATCAATCAACGATCTTTCTTATTCGTGCTATTTTCAGTGTTAGTCGAATATTTATTCTAGATAAAGGGAAAGAGTGTACCTTTTTGGAAAGGAAGCTGTAATGGCTTTAAAAGAAGCTTAGTATAAATTCTTTGAGTTAATATATTTGGGATTAGCCCTATTGCAAACGTTATATGGAACGAATTCTGAAGTTCACAACTTAGGATTCTTACGTTACAAAATTATGTACATAAGTAAAGTAGGTTTATCAATGCAATATCAGAAGATAAGAATGAAATGGAATTCTCTGTTTTTGAAGAAAACAGTAAATCTTATCTGGCTTAGTGAAATATTTTATGTGCTATGTTGTAATTTTTGTTGTAAATCTACATGAAGGTTAGATTTCACAACAAACAATTACAAAGATAGAAATTTTTTATCAATCAAATCGTCTTAGGATTTATAATCTTCAAACAACGATAAATAATCATATAAGTTAAGAGTCTGTATGCTCGGTCCGTGTCCGTACTGTAGAAGCCCCTGCCGGTACAAATTTGTCAGTGCCCGTTACGGGCTCTACTCTAGATGATATTGAATTGCAACTTGCAATTTAAAAATGGGAAATCTTGCAATTTCTTCACATTAGTTGGTATTTTAATAATTTGAAATGATATGTTGTACATAGTGAATCAATATTTTAGCATGAGTTAATGTTACTATCGATTCTCATGAAAACATTAATTCCCTATTGGTACATTTTCTCCCAAAAACAATCTGCCCCTTCTTTACAAAATTACTCGTGGTGCCCCTGGTTGTACGGCAAACCGCATGGTGATTTAAATATTGACATGTGTGTATCCTAAACTAGAAATACATCAGACAATAGAAAATCCACAACGGTTTGAGAAAGTTGGCTAAACCAGAAAATATATCTAAAAGAGAGCCTATTGCAGAGAACACAACACTCATTACTTAGTTATTTAGTTATGTTCTAATAATAAGGTCAAGTTTTGTAGTACAGTAAATCTTATAATTAATTTCGGCAATCAACCGCTTAAAACAAAGTATATTTGTAGAAATAATATAACTTAGTATTTTCAATAGTTTGTGTTAGTGGCGGATGATATCTATTAGTCATTCGTTAAACTAACTACAATGCTGGCAGATGCAAATGTGTTTAGTAAAACCTGTTGTCACACTGCTCACAGTACGTTATTTAGACGCGAGGTTGCCAAATTCACGTGAACAATGGCTGCAGAGGAACAGAACCTTGTAAAGGAAAGCAACAATGATGACACCACCTTTAAGCAAAGAAGAAATAAGTACAGTTTCATGATTTTAACAGCCCTTGTAATGCTTATACTGGCTATTATTATAATTGTATCAATCATTCTAATGAGTTCTTCTGTCGACGGCCAGGAATCACGCGCTAAGTCTCTCAAAAGTGAATGCGATATGAAGCTTGCAAATGTTTCGTTCGGCGATTGGAGTAATTGCGAAAACTGTCGCAAAACTCGAGTGAAGAAAATTGGAAATTGTAGTCAAACTGAAGAAAGTGATTGCCCTTGTGCAACATGTTGGTGCTGCGCTGGTTCAAATAAAAAAACTCTCTGCAAATCAGAATCATCCGAGTGGACTGATAAATGCGAATCTGTTTCAGTTCCCAAAAACTGCTGTAACGATGAAAAATGTGGAGGAGAACTTAAAACCAGTGAAAAATTCGACATAGGAAGCAAAAGCCAATTACTTGTTAAGCTGGAAGATTCTAAGTTTACAACAATACAAGAGAAAGTCTGCGTGGTTAGCCTAAATGAGGTAAAACCCAACTATTTCTGCGACAAAATAGCAAACGTTAAGAATTCGAATAGCAGCTACGTCGCCTTAAATGCCAATGCTCCTGTTGGTTGCCAACCATTTGGGGCCAATGTCACTATTAAAGGGGATGAAATAGTAACAACGCTAATACCCAGTAGTGGCACTTGGATCCAAATTAAGGATTGTAATTAGAGATATTTAAATAGTGTTTGTTTCAATTAATATTGAAGCACATTCATAGGTGAACTGTTTACTTGTTAATTTTATATACTGTAATAAATTGTTTTTAATGTGAATTTAATTCATTGTCACTGCATACGCTAATATTGATTTTCTAGGAATTTGTCAGACTAATAAATATTTTAAAAATTAATTTCAATTCAAATTTTAGGAACCTCACAATGAACTTGTTTTGCGCATAGTGATACAAATTATTTGAAATATAACTGTACTAGAGCAATACTTGTCATCAGAAAGACATTCAATGCACTACAAATACTCAGTATAAACGCATAATTCATCAAATATAATCAGTGTTGAATAATTAGAACTATATTATTAAGATTTTCTCAAATCTAAGAGTCGACAACCCCTTGTGAAAATTTATCATAATGTGCTTTTAATGATCAATTACATTTATAGTGACGTTTTGTAATTATTTTTAGACACAATAAAAAAGTAGGTATCTATTATTTTATGCTCAGTGTATTTATATACATATTTTTGATTTTTTAGAATTGTTCTAATACTCATTGCCATAACTGAAGTTTAATTCATATTTAAACAATTTTTGAAACAAGTGTCTGATGTTCGAATCGAATTTCCCGGTACACTTCATTTGATGTCAAATCCTTAGTAAAGCAGCTAATCTTCCAAAAAATATTAATTGGATATGTAATGGCAAAGAAAAAAAATAAGGCATTGTAATACCATTAGATGAAAAATCCGTTCTACAATAAATATTCGAACTTGTCAATTTTGTTCGGAACTATAAGTGTTTTGGAGTTACTAAATTTGCTTATGATACTTTTAGAAAATTTTCGGTAGATTTACTTACTTTTGGGCAATTGAAATGGACTTATGGCCCTTTTCGAATTAATGTTAGAAATTAATTAACTTAAGCAACTTAAAATAAAGCAATTGCATAATCGCTAAGAGAGATTTTTTAAACGTTTTAACAAGGCCTTGTCCGGAACAAAATTTTTAGGCTTCACTATGTTAACCTCAAAATTCAAAGGTTAGCAAACAGAAAACGTTCCCAAAATGCATGAAATTAAATTTATTAAGATTGTACAAGTGCATAATCTGGAAATTGAAAAATTTCTGAAACAAATTGGAATAAAATCCTGCGCTATGTCGATTATAGGGGTTTTCACAATAATTTTTTTGTAAAAAAAAATAAGGAACATTGAGTGCATTACTTTCCCTCTTAAAATTTATTGTTAGCATTGGACTCAATTATCCACATTAAATAAAGATGCTACGTATAGATTCTGATTTTTAGAAAAATTTGAAAAATTATGTTTGTGATAAATATTATTTCAAATCCAACTGTTCAATTTACAACGACATTCCGAGCAAGTGTGCACACTCTGTAAGTTGGAAATTACTGCTTGTTGTTTCGGTTCAAAAGAATGCCAATGCAGATCCGTGATCGAATAAAAGTTAACTGATCGATTTGATTTAACTTAGAAGGGTCTCTCATATAGACATTTCTCTCGCCCTAAAATACAAATTGCCAAAGCATAAACTCATGAAACAAATTAGCTATTGCCATCACAATTGATTCATATTTCTTTAATAAGAAAAATTGTTGAAAATTTTATCTTAAAATTGAAATTCCACTTAGAAAATAAAAGAATCTTAAGAGAGAGAATAAATATTTTAAAATACATGCATGCATGTTCACAAATATCATTAAAAAATATTCAATATAAAAATATATGAGCTTGTAAGTTTAATAAACGCATTTTGTGGGTTGCCTAAGAACATCACATAAAAATCCAATGAATGACTCTGAGGAACATATTGAGGAGAGTCGAATCAAATTTTATAATGAAAAGAAGACTTTTATGCATACAAAAAAATTTATATCTTTTGTGAAATAACAATTGAAAATGTGATTTGTTAATTGTAGAAAAAATTATCTTAAATTAATTAAATAGATTTACAATCATATGAATTTTAAGGATCATTTCTGCAGACAGAAAAGATACAGGACATCAGCTTTAGGACCTGAACATTAAGAAATCAGTGATTTCAGTTTTCAACAGATTGATCTTCTTTTCCTGAAAACCTTTGTAAGATAAGCGGAATAAATGGAAGCAATGTTATGTTACAATTGGTCAAAATTTATTACCACTTGAATATGACTAAACTTATTACTTTTTGGTATTTGTCATTGTGTATAAAAGGAAGTGTCATTATGTCTTTGTGATAGACCCTTTCTCTTAAGTTCAACATTCTTGTGTGCTTTCTGATTAATGAACTAATTGCTATATCATTCCTATTTGCAAAGCGAACTGTCATTACACGATTTTCTATACACATTTGCAGTTTATTAACATCTTCACAGTTTATATTTATCCTATAGAGAGTATGAAATATATATATATATATATATATATATATATACACATATATATATATATATAGGCTTTGCAACAAAGTTTTGACCGACGCAAACATGACAATATTTTTTTCATCATTGAATCGTATGAATAACAAACATAAAGCAAAATATTCCAAAATAGCAAGACGTTATAATTCACTCATCATTTTGTTCCAGGTACTGGAAATAGTTTCCATCGGCATCGATGCACCTTTGCCATCTACTTGGCAGTAAATTGAAGGCTTTTGCGAAAAACGATCTGTCTTTCGAATCGAAGCAACGGTTCACTTCCCTCATCACTTCATCGACATTCCTAAAACTCATGTCTTTTAATAAACTCTTCATCAGAGAAAACAAATAATAGTCCGATGAAGACAAGTCCGTGCGAATAGGGAGGATGGTCCAACACACTATGTCCGAGATCTGCTAACTTTCTCCTCATTTCAGTTGAAGTGTGGGGCATAGCATTTTCTTGTAAAAAATATAAGCCAATTAGGTCAGCACGACGTCTTTTCTTGCACACAGCAGCCTTCATCCTGTCAAGTTCCTCACAATAAACAGTGGATGTCACATGGTGACCGACGGGCAGACCAGCAACATGAAGAATGCCGCGAGCGTCCCAAAACACAATAGCCATATGCTTTTTGTTGATCATCGCATTGTGAGATATTGAGGTAGAACTGTCACCACCTGGGGTCACACACTCTAGATTCGAGATGCAGCGTTTATCGTTCTCCCAGTATATCAAAACCTCGTCGACGGTTATGAGACGATGAAGAAAGTTGTTCTGCTCACACTTGGATAAGAGGGACTCAACTTATTGGCCTCCTATAAACGATAAGGTAACCATTTACTGACCACGAATCGTTTTCCCATTCCATTCAGTTTCCTAAGATTGGTTTCATGACTGACTCCGACTTCTTGTCCGATTGTACGCGTCGTTACGTACTTGTCTTCCTCCAATAACTACAGTATTGGATAGTCTAAGTCAATAGATGGTCGCCCTGTGCGTTGTGCGGCTAAACAATAGACCTTGCCGTCTTCAAATTTTGAGACCCATCTCTGGTAAGCTCTGGCCGCCACTGTTCCTGGACCGCGTGCGTCGTTGATCTTTTTGCAAATATCTTGTGGACTTAAGCCCGACTCCCAGAAAAAATAGATCAGTTTGAGAATATCTTCCCTATCAAAGTCCATCGTTGTACAACGCGGAGCAGATGACGGTAGAATGATGCTAAATACTGAAAAACCTTACTTCATAGGTTCTGCCAAGTCTTTCAAATTCAAATTCAAATATCGATACAGCCGACTCTGTTTTCTCTCTACTATACAGAATAGCAATCAAATTAACATTGATATTAGATATCTGACAATACTTTGTGATTTCAATAGTTAACACATTGCGAAATGGAAGAAAATATCGCATCATACTAAAACAGGTTTTGTAATGCTCGCTATGATGCTTAGTAATAAGGAAAAATAGGTAGTCTTCCATCGGTCAAAACTTAGTTGCCAAGCCTATATATATACATATATCTATATATATATATATATAATATATATATATATATATATAGGAAAATCACATGTCACGTGTTCCCCATCAAAAGGAGTGAGTATGCATACGCTTACACCTTCAAGAAAGTTTTTCTGAATACTAAGTATTCTAATTTTTAACAAAATCTAATGTCAAAATCTATAGGACACATTTAATTTTAAAATTTGAATGAAATACATTTTGTAAATACTAGACTTTTTAAAAGCTTTAGAAAATGCTCCTATTCACCCCCATTTTACTGAAAAAATTTAATAGTACAAGATTCATTATCTTAAATTTTCATTTAATAATACCTATTAACAAAAATTTAAATATATTTACAATATATTTACACTCAAACGTCGAGCATTTCCAGACAGTTAATATGATGAAGCCAAATTAGATTTTTTCTTTCGAAACTGTATAATGCCAGAGTCCCTTAGAGATATGAAACTATTTCTTTGTTAACAGCCTGTTGCTCAACTGCATAGAAATTATGGATCACCAAGAACGCACAGTCAAGTAAAACGTTGTATTGAAAATTACAACGATTGCTGAAAAACAATCACTTAAGGCATTTGATGAAAGGATTCTATGTGGACTCATACAGAACATAAACACAAATAACTATAAAAGCAAAAAGTGTGGCAGCGAATAAATAATCTGCACTATGTTATTGCTGATAATATTAAAAAGCACACTGGATGCACTTCAATAATCATAAAAATTGAAATTCATAATTTTTATAATAATACCCTATGACTTTGAATTTTACAATTTTTGAAGAAATATCCAGGAGTAATTTAGTGAATTTAAGGAAATAGAAAATTTTGTAAACTTTTTTTAAGCATCAATCTTTTATAAACGTTATTCAATCGGGTAATATTTAATGAATATTTCAAATAATAAATTATGGTTTATCACCAGGCGTTTGTAGAGTTAGTGGAAAGTTCCAGTTACACGAAAATGCGAATAACGAATTAGAAGGACAAGGCCTTGTGACATAAATGAGAAGCAAATTTAAATTATTATCTTTACCGATTAACAAATGAAATATTAGTATTTTCTTCGTTTTTTTTAATATTGTGTCTTTATCATTTTTTTGAAAGCAACTCGATATCCTTTTCCACTTAGGAAGAAAAACACAAAATTCATTGACGAATTCATAATTAGGGGTATTTCTAAAGAGATCTTTAATAAATCAGAGAACATCTTCTCTGCGGGTGTTGTCGGATGAAGTTCAAGAAACAATGCAAAACCAGTACCAGCACCACATGATAGGAAAAGGAAAATGAAGCCTACTGTAATTAACATAGCTATCATTTGGCGTTCAGCACGATCTTTTCATTGCTTTGCTTTGACATAGATATTTTCCTAAATAATTAAATTATTATAATAGTTTTCGTAACCTACAGAATTTCAGTTACATTTCGCATCCAAATAATCAATGTCTTGGCAAAGTTTGAACATCACTTAGGCATCAATATACGGTTACTACTTAATATTTTCTATATATACAAATAGTTTGCGTTATTGTTTTAAATATAGTAACATTTATCAATACCCAGATGACGCCTGTATTGTAATATTCAATGAGAACCCCAACACATCAATGGCTGAACTGTCTGTGGATATAGAAAAAATCATAAAATATTACAGTTTACACAAACTAAACATAATGTAGTGAAAACAGTTCATTGTTTTTTGGCCAAAGGAAAAAAATTTACAACTAAATTTATAAAATCTAATAGTGCACAATAAATAAGTGTATTAGACAAAGGAAATAAGATATCTTGGGGTAACGATTAATAAGCAACTCAACAAACAAGAATTCATTCAGGAAAAAATACGAACAATTTCAATGGGAATTAGATACTTATGGTTCAATTAAGATATTTCAGCCAGTGTAAAGATCTATAGTCACCACGTTTGTAATGAGCTCATACAACCATGTATGTGAATTGCTTCTTGACTGTTTTTCCATGGCTTAATTAAAATACGGCGTGATTTTTTGCATTGTTGAATGAAAAATAAAAAGCCATTATGAATTAATAAGGACAACCGATTAAGCATCTAACAATTATTATTATGTCTTACTACTGATTAGTAAACTGAAAAAAATAAACACAAAAATGTAAATTTTTACAACAAAAATCATAGTAGCATTTAAAAGAAGCATTTAGGAGGTCTTCTCTCCTTGTCTTCTTTTGAAGTCTCGCACATTGTCTGCTACTAAAATATCTGTTGACATCTTCCATTAGTTATTACATAAAATGTTGGATATCTTTCTATTTACAAATCACTATAATCAGAATGTTCACATGAGAAATGAAAAAATTGTCTGAGCACAGTTTCTGACGCTATTCTTCCTGGAAGACTTGACGTTCGAATAAGCTTAAATGTGAAGTCAAGAAGAGCAAAAGCATCACTGACATACTAGACGAGGTTATTAGAGGGAACAGTTAATGATCCTTTAGAGAGATCCTGCAAATACTTAAACTCCTCGCAAATTTGAATTTCAGATGCATTGCCAATAAAGACCGTTTCACAACAAACATTTGAATGATGAGGAAAATTGTAGACAATATACCCAGCAATGTATACCACTACTTCTCGGCCACTATCACACAATCGTATTACATTCCAACAACACGGATTCAATTGCATAATACCCCACACGATTGGGCTTTAACCATTGATGACAAGTTTGTTGTTGACTGTATTTATACAGACTTTTCAAAAGCCTTTGATTCTGTTTCACATGTAAAATTATTACGCAAGTTATATGGATATGGTATAAAATATGAACTGTTAGAGTGGATAAGAGTATTTCTCACTGGACGTTCTCAACAAGTAGTTGTTGATGATGCTATTTCATCTTCTGTGCTAGTTACAAGTGGTGTTCCACAAGACTCGGTTCTGGGGCCATTAGCATTTGTTTTGTATGTTAATGATATCACAGAATGTACAGTAGTTAACTCAAAATGTAGTCTGTTTGCGATGATGCGAAATTTTACTGTGCACGTGACCGTGGTTCTTCATCAAATGCTGATCTTCTTATTACTCTCAATAATTTTGAAAGATGGTCAAAATCCTGGAAACTGCAAGTAGTTCATCAAAAATGTTTCGTTTTAGTGTTTGGGATGAACTCGTACATGTAAATGCGTTTCGTGATTTAGGTATATCTGTATCAGATAATTTGAAGATTTTTGAACATTGTTCTTCTATAGTATACAATACACGAAATGCAGAGTATAATACACTTCAAATATCTCCTTATTGATAACAATACTATTTGGAATTTATTCTTTTACCTGCCAACAAATTATCGGAATTATTTGCCAAATATTATGGTAACATCAATATCACTTGAAAAATTTAAATACCGTTTGCTCAGTGTTGATCTTAACAATTTTTGTATATTCCATTCGATTTTATCAGTATGTCTTTATGTATTTATTGTATTTTTTCTGCTTGCATGTAAGTGCTGCTGTTTGTGACAACATCAGTTCTTGCCAGCGTTCAATAATTTGATTTTATTATTTGATATTTTATGACTTGTACAAATTGTTCAATGTAATATATATTTATTATTATTAATAATAATAATAATATTATTATTACTATTATTATTATTATTATTATTATTATTATTATTATTATTAATATTCAGATCTAGTCTGAGCTCTTGAAGCGAATAATGAAATGTCAAGCACTTAGAATTTTCACTACACCCATCCTCTTTAAAATCACCAGAGATGTTGACTTCCGCCTTTATCGGTGACTTAAATTTAACTTTTTTCAGAGCAGTTGACATCCTTCAATCCAACTAAAATCTCCCACCACTCATTTGGCGATACTGCCCAAATCGTCGTTCAAATGGGTATGTTTGGAACCGCGATGTCAAAACAAAGTCATAACCGTCACTTAGGAGTTCAGTAATAAGGGCGGCATGACATTGTAGAGTTTGAACCAATGCTGCAGAAGTCTGTGCAGATAAAAAAAACTTTTCACAGTTTTGAAATTCGTAGACTCCGCTATTTCTCAATCCAGTCAGCCATTGTAATTAAGAATTGTGGTTTCTGGTCATTCATAATTGCAGCATTGCCTAAGGGATTATTTGAAAATCTAACTTTTAAATTTGATACAGTCCACCAAGTATGAAATAAATTCAGAAAGCCTAAAGCATCAGAGCGATCGGGAAAGTATGACTTCACTGCTGCAATCGTTTTCTCATCAAAGATATTCAGTGCTAGTTGCACATCTTGTTTGAACCTTCCAGAATGAAGCACCTTTTTGTGATCTTTGGAGCATTGCGTAGATTTGCTTTGAACAAGTTTTCATTTTTATGAACTTCATGGAAAAGCCACCACGATATTTCTCCTGCAGTAACACAAATATTTTCCAAAAATTCTGTAAATATAAAAGATGGAAACACGATCCTCTTATATTTTAGAAGATTGTTTCGAATGCATTTGATCAAGTGAACACCATCAAAACAAAATATATTATATTTTTTGAGAATTTAAGAAAATAAACAGATTGTTTGGATCAAAGGTATTTGCTTTGAACAGCTTGCTATAAGCAGATACATTAACTGCATTATCATCGCATATGACACATCGAACATTAAAACCAACAACAACCAGCAGAGTAATGCATTCCAAAATTTGAACCTTGAGCCAATCTCCACTGATACTAGTTACAGGAACAGCTCTGATAACGAATAGTATATTCTGTTTCAATCCGACATTCATGAAAAACATAATTTCGTTATATAGCTCACTAAAATTCTCAGCACCAACTAACCCTCCACCAATATATTCTTCGCAAATCTGCAAAAACATCTCATCAAAAAGCAAGCACACATCCTTAGAAATAGAGCCATTATACAATAATGCTGATGCTGATTTGATGGAATCTAACTTGCCAGAAGATATCTTCCTCAGTAAGGTACAGACGGAAGAGGAAATTCCTGCAGCAACAGCTTATATGAGTGTTACGTAACATCAAAGAATACCGAATTACTTTTGCTGAATACACTGGTCTCTTTTTAAATCTGAATTCTTGCAGTTCCTAAAATATCGAATTGTGCTTCTCTAAGTAACTAGGAAAATTATCCAGCATACTTCGGCGTACTAAGCGGCAATCGTATCCATGGCGAAACCATTGCCGCAGTGGCACTGGTGAACTTTTGTAGAACAACTTTACATGCAAATCTTTATCAATCTGAATGTAATATATCTCCAGAGGTTTCATAAATAACTACAATTTACTTTTTAATATTCATAAAGTAGCCAGGTAGGATGAATTTTAAGAACTGCTTATATGCACATTGCCAATGCACTCTCTTTCAGTTAACGGCTTCGAAATAATATTTGAAAAAAATTGTGTTTTAAACTTAAGCTACCTAGGAATTTTTTCAAATGTTTAGGGTTCTTGAAAAGTTACTTAAATGCTGAAAAGTTACTTAAATGTCTGAAAAAGTAATAAAAATATCGAAAATCTGAAAACATCACAGAATAAAGAAGTGGCTCTTCTTTTGCTTTCGCTCATAGTCCGTGACCAAGCACTGTACAACTTAGGCGTGACCTTTGACTTTGCGCATGACGCGCCTCAATGGTTTTAGAGATGCGTCCACATTTAAAGTTCGTATTTAATTACATGGACTCTAGACGTTATAATTACATGAACCTTAGGCATTGCGAGAATTTCAATATTTTTTAAAAATTTGCAATCTTCAAAGGAACATAGTTAATCTTTTCAACTACTTCAGCCACTTTGTAGACATTTTCAATATTTCATTCAAACATAGGCCCCAATAGAATGTCCATGACCCATGATTTTCAAATTTTCAAAGGAGCTTGGATAAGATTATTTGAGTATGTGGAAAAACTATTTGTCCTTTTGAAAAGAATCCAGGCTGTTTCAGGCTAAAAAATGAATTAGCATATTAGAAAAAATGGTTACAAAATATCTGCTGACACCTTATATGGACATATTAAAATGTATTTGATACAGATATGTAATAATTGTCTAAGTTAATTATTTTTGTTAGAATAGTAAATCAGTCAATACTTTGACCGGAGAAGATAGGAAATGAAGTAAATGTTGATTGAGAGAATTATGCAAAATGGGAGCCCAGACAAAACGACAAAACAGTGAAACCGTATTACCCAATTGACAATGTCTTCGTTTCCTTCAACGTAGCAGTAATCATCTTTAAGACTGTAGAAATACAAGAACGGAGAATAAGCAGCGTAGTTTATAAAGAAAATCGTAAAACTAACCAAATACGCGAATTTTGGTTTTCCATTAGTACGATACCACAGTGGAAACTAAAACTAACACAAGTCAAATTGTTGATTAAACTGAAATATACATTCCTAATCTAAAAAAGGCTTCCAGAAAATTTGGTTTAGAAACTTAAGAACATATTATTACTTAATGACCTGCATTTTTAGAAATTTGTGAGTTATCAGTCTACTATATATTTAATATCACATTGATGATATCCCGGATCTTTTCAAAATTGAATGATGTCATCATTTTTTCTGCCTATTAAAAAACTTAAAAAATTGTGAAAGATAGTATCAAAAACCTTAAATTTATTTAATATTTAAAGTATCCAATAGCTTTGCATTATGCTTTAGGTTATTTACCCTATTGCATTAGCAGTTTAACTCCTTCGGAATGGCCTTGCTGTGATATCACCTATGACGTCGTGAATGTATAATTAGTGCACTTTGCGTTTAGATATATATTATTAAAATCACTACCTTAACCGCAATGAATCTGTCCACACAAAGTGCGACGAGCTGGAAATTTGCTACGTTTGTGCTGCAAATGCTGTGATAATAAAACAGCTTGCAGAGAGCAGTAGACAATGTGCTGACGTCATATCCAAAATAAGTTGCCCCCAAATGAATTAGACCATCCTAATGTTCAATTGTTATAATCATTGAAATGATCATGGCTCGCATAAAATTGCGAAAAATATCAATGAAAATTTCATATAAAAATAGATCGAAAACATTATTTTTTTTTGAAATTTCAACAATTTTGAGAAACTTTTGTACCGAGAAACTTTAACGTTGTGACGAAAGAATAAAACTGAGGTGGGAAAAGACTCTCTCGACATTGGCACTAACAATAGTATACAATTTGGACTACAAAGCTTTCTGGGATGACTGTAAGTGCAAGTTGAAAAATGACTACATTTAGAACATCAGTGATTTGCAGAATTTGAGACAAGATTGATTTTGTCTTAGTGAAATCATCACGGATGTAATTAATCCCTCAAATTCCTAAGACATTTTACCAATTAGATTTTGTGTATTTAGGCTCTAATTGTTGAAGATAATGCAAAAATCTAAAATTATTTTTATTTGGCAACAGATGGTTCCCCTAATTACTACAAATTTTAAGAGAAAACTTCATCACTTTTGAAAATATTTTTGCGCAGTGATTTTTGTCAAAACTCCACCACATCCGGTGGTTCGAACCCTATTGTTCATCGATACTTGACGTTGTTTGCCCGTAATTGAAAACTGCTCAACATGCTTAGAAAAATACCGCATTAGATATTACATTATGGTGTAAAGATGTGGCTCCCTCAGGACAAAAATTGGACGAATTTCGCTTTGATCTTGACATTCTCCCTGAAATGGCAACCTCGATTATTCAAGTGAATACAATAAATTTGAACAGTACAGTATTGTAAACTGAATCACTGTGCGAAATGTTTCTACGAAACATCATTGGTTAATTTTTAAAATTGAGTCACTTTTCTTAGAAAACTTGATTATATTGTGTAAAACACTAAACATTCAGCATAATGTGTCACACTTAGAGGGCAGCTATTTTATCATATATATATACCATCTTTAATAGAAATATTTTAGTGAAACATAACAAACTCAAATGAGCATTTCAATTTTATGAACAACCTTCTCTTCACATAAACGAGAAATTTAGTTTGATTTTCGACGTATTCTTGTATTCCACGGATTTTTTTCTTTTATTATTTTCATAGCATTTACTTCGAAACTGTTGTGCTGCAAAGAGCTTTAGAAAATTATTTGAATTTTTATGAATATCTTCCCAGAAATTTTAATTTTCATTCAATAAAACTTGCAAGGAAGTTTTATCCAGAATTCACCATCTTTCATTTTCTGGCTTACCTTACAATATTCGTGCCAGTGCTGTCTATAAAAAATTCTATTTAAGTTATCCGATAATTTTTTTATATAGTATTCTTAGTTTGCACATTGTAAGGTACATTTAATATTTACAATCATTATTTGTATTTACAACAGTACTTTTGGCTAGATTCTTTAACAACCAAATAAATTTAAACACAATGTCTTGATATGCATGTTTGCAACAAATTTCATTACCAAGCCTAAAACTAAACCTTTAAGAATTTAGCAATCAAATACCATATTGTAGGATATGTAAAAACCTGATATTAATCAGATGTGGTAATATACTTGCCTGTATTATTGCGATGGAGTCCCAAATTGCGAGCATTTGGAAGAATACCATCGATGAGCTGTTCTTATCAAGAAATTTTGCAGTTTTAAAATTCAATAAATTTAAAAACAAGCCAAATATTGTCATAATTCCACCAAGCAAGCAAATTCCATCTTTAAATTTGGTAGGCCAAAAGTTTTCTGTATACATCGTCCTATTATTCATTTCAATCATGCCTCAGAATGCTGCCTATCTAAGAATATACACACTTTGTACACAAAGGTTAATGTATATATATATATATAATATCAAAAGAACAAAAAAACTCTTAAAAAACTATTAAAAATTTCGAATGTATAAAGTAAAGTACACTGATGTTGTAAACTTGCTATTTAGAAACCAATTTCAATCTAGAGTGGAAAGCATTATAAATGACAAAAACTACGTGTTATATGAATAATTTGAAACTTCTAAACGTGATACGCGAAGAAATATAGTTTTACCAAGATAAAATACAATGTTTTTCAAAAAGTCATTTCTATATGATGCTATTAAATGCATGATAGATGGAAATTGCCGCGCTTCCTATGGTAATTTTATCTATTCTCTTTTATATAACAACCTACATACATACATATAGCATATATACAGCAAGCAAATTAGGTATTAGAAATCAATACGCTAAAGCAAAAAGTATTACAAGGTTATTCAACCACAAAAATCTGATATTCCGAATAGTGTGTACATCTTTGTCATCTATGTATAAGTATGAATATTAATACTGTAAGTTGTAAGAAAATATTTGGATAAATATTAAATTATTTGTATATAAATATTAAACCCACATTTTGGGAAACTTATAGACTGCTTATGAGATTTATATAAATAATCTCCCATTTAGCTTGATACCTCAATTTCCGAAGCACTTTGATTTGCTTCTGGACATACTTTCCTTTAACCTCTGGTAGGCTTTGGAATTGCCATCAGCTCCCCAACTTTATCCCAAGCTTATTACTATTATTATTATTATACTATTAGATATATTTAATGTCGCCTGGCTCTTCATCATACTACACGCATATGTTTTCAATATATTTGACAATGAGACAGTACATTTTTAGCATATATACATGTATATATATATATATATATATATAGATATTTATGTATACCGTATATAGGAAACAACACAACAACGGAAAATGTATACATTTATCAAATATGTTAATTCCAATATTTGTATTATATTAATTGTAATAAATTGTGTACATAGTTAATAACATAAACTTCAAAATATAAATTACCATAAGCATTTATAATCTATGTTTTTATTTTTCTAGGTTGATTTGGTGATGCGGTTAACAGTGATAATCAGATATGTAAGCGGGTTGAAAAATTTGGACCCGGGATTGCAGTATTGCTTACATTCTGACCCAATACAATTTACATTTTAACCAAAATCGACCAAGCCCCTCAATTTATTTATTTCAAAAGCATGAATTTTTTTAATAGCTTTGAATTATAATCTATTTCTTCGTTTTGTAATAGTGAACTTTCCAAAGCTAAATAAATTTGACGCTAATTTTTATTTAAAATGAGCAGATCAAACCAAATTGAAATTTCAACATACATTTATGTAACCCCACCCGACCCATTTTGTTTTGCGCAAGAAAGTAATCCCTACTGATCAGGTTTCGGGCTGACCGACCGTTTCACAACTGATAAAAAACTCCAAATATAGAATTCAATTATTTTGTTAAACTTGTATATTGAAAGTATAATTTTAATATTCAAAGATGTATTTGAAATAATAAAGAAGAAATTAAATAGGAGTTTCTAATTTTGTGAAAAATTCTCTACTTTAAACTTAAACAACTAGAGTGCTTTAGAAAAACTAATTAAGATATTCAAAATTCTGAAAACACCACCAGATAAAAGAGTATCTTACACTGTGAACCTGCGCTGTCACATTAAGGTGGTGTGCTTTGAGGAAGGTCAGAAATCTATCTACAAATAGATAAACAGCTAAAGCTCGTTGTTGATTCCACTGGATTTAAGCCTTCTATTTACCTGAATATTAGAAGAGAATTAAAAATTCGGACTTTTCAAAGAAAAAGTTATTTTTTCGAATGCCTTAGACCCATCAATACAATTTAGTACAAAATGTCACCAGTACATTTAATCACGTACACCAATAGATGTGTCCCTGCTTCACGATTTCCAAATTTGCTAATGGGCTTGGAGAAAATTATTATAAATGTGTCAAGGACATACTATATTTAGTATGTCCTTGAAATGTGTATAAACGTTTGTAATATTATGCAGATACAAGACTGTTTAGAGTAAAATGCATGCATCAAGCTATATCTAAGCGATTAAATTTTTTGCTGATTGGCAGCGTTACTATCAGAGCTCACTGAAAGTTATATTTATAAAAAAATTGCACTGATTCCTGTCTGTCATTTATTTCAATTTTGCACTTCCAACATATATAACGAATTATTTTGAAAATATTCCAAAGTACCGTAAGCCGCCACACAATTTAAAGCTCTCTTGGAGTTGCCACACTATTTTTATGTCTGTCCACATACATTTCCCTTTCACTTAAAAAACTTAACTAAAAATAGTGCTGGATATCTTCTAGTGTTTCATTGCAAAATAAAATATTTTCAGCTTTTGTGCATTCTAAGAGGTACCTTAATCCCGAACATATTGAGAAGTTTATATAGAGATATAATTCTTATATTGCGTGTATAAACCGCCCCCAAACTTTTAAACAAAATTTTAAACTTACAGATGTGGCTTATTGAAAAAGCTAACACTCTACAAAATTTTACTAAGTAAAAAGGACATGTCTCTGCAGTAAAAAACTTTAGAGCCAAATTGAAGGCCGCTTCGTATATAAAGCAAATCAGGAAACTTAAAGTTTTTTTAAATATATTAAAAAAGTCTAGTTAGCAATAGTTAAACAGAAGCCGCTATT
The DNA here is from genome assembly GCA_900660155.1 of Hofstenia miamia. NCBI lineage: Eukaryota > Metazoa > Xenacoelomorpha > Acoela > Hofsteniidae > Hofstenia > Hofstenia miamia. The sequence continues at coordinate 961,814 of CABFPE010000132.1, read as the reverse complement.
TTATATGAATGGGTCAGGATTACTCGAAGTGGAAAGGTGACATTTTAATCACTCGATACTAATGTTTTGCAATCTTACCTAAGCCATTAGTGGAAGAAAGCATAATTAATTATTGTATTAATAAATTTCCAATAGCTAGCATTAGAATTACGGTTACTCCTTGATGATTATTTAAAACCACACTTCACTTAAAATTTTTATGGAAAAAAAACAAAAAATTTTCAAAAGTAGATTTTAATATACTTAAAATATAGAACTTGTTTAGGCTATTGAATTATCCAAAAAATATTTGTGTTTTTGGGGTCGAAGTGATCAAGGTCCGAAGACATAGTGTTAAGAAATTATTAATTGTTTTAAAGATTAAATCCTATTCAGATAGCTATAGGTTATTCTTTCATTGAATTTTCTGTTATTAATAGATCAATTTGAACTATTTAACTATATTCATTTTGATAAAATGATATTTCCATAAGCTGATAATATTTCTAGTAGAATCATTTTGAAATGTTCAAAGATCAACTCAATTTCTTGCAACACATAGTATTTTCTAAAAATCATTATATTTTCTTATTCTAGTAAGAACTTTCAATATATCATAAGTAAAAACATAGTTTAGTTCTCTGAATATTTTCGTCTTCTATTTTCCCAATATTCATAACAATTCTTCAAATTTTAGACAGATTTTCCCATAGCAGCTTATCAATTGTAAATTATTTATATATTGCTTAGTTAATTTGTTACCAAAAAGAACTCTCACATAACAAACCCATTTCGTAAAAAAGCTTCCAGCTTAAGCATTTAATTTTTTTAAAGCTAACTCAGTGCTGGTCTAAAATGATATCAATGATTTTTCAGAAATCTACGCATAAAAATATACACTTACGAATAATAATGAAGTAAATATGTATGTATAAATAAAATTACATCAATGATCACAGCAGTACTTGCATTTTCAAAATTTAAATTTGAAATAAATCGATGTAATGGCAAAAATCTTTTACACGTAACACAGAAGTATTTCAAAAATATTTTGATAAGGAAACTAGGCATTTAAAAATATTTAGAAATATATACGAAAATTGAAGCATAACTAGCTGATTAATAAGAAATTGTATAAATTCGAAGACCTCCAGTGTTGGGAAACATATTAAAAATAATTAGCACTATTTTGTTAAGAATTCATGCATTTAATTTTGTAAATAATTTGAACAAAAATGATTTTTAGCAATAAATTTTAGCAAATTGCGCTATTTAAATTTGATACATGGATTAATTGCTAGAATTATACATAAGTTTGAATGGTAAAGCACATTTTTATATTAAAATTAGTTGCATGTAAAATAATTATTGACTTGAAGTTAGCACAAAGTTCATCTACTTCTGTATTCTTAAATATATTTTGCATTATTGTATCAGACTTGTAATTACATGTGCAAAAAATATATATATATATTCTTAATGAAATTTCGAAGCTGATAAAAGTTAGCGCATTATATATTTTGCTAAATTATTGTGTTTGCTCTAGACGAAATTGAAAGCAAGTGAATTCAATTAGTATATATTCTTATGATTTCCTAAACATAGTTTTCAAATACTATAATTGCATATATTTATGGTCAACGAATAACAAATTTTATGGACTCTTAGAAATCAAATTCTTGGATTCTAATTGAATAATAAGCAATATTAATTATGTGAAAAAAAAATTGATTTATAGACAATATGAGAAAATCATTCTATATAATCTAATTGGTTTAAGCAATTTTATATCTGTTGATGCATACTTAATTGAGATTACTGGACTTTCCGCAGAATTTCCATATTACTTACGCTTATATATAAAACAGAGAACATACTTACTCAAGCAAATTATGGTATTTGAGTAATGCATTTATGTTATATATACGTAATATGCTTGTACTTAGCAGTCCAATTATATTGCAGAACTTCTGATTGGATTAGACCAAATAAAGCATTTCAAAATAGTTCTTAGTCAACTTTGGGTATTTTTCCTTTTGAAAAACTATCAATTGTCTTAAATTATAGCTTAAAATATCTGAGATCATATGAATATTTAGAGTGCAATAAATATTTCTTGAAATTAAATTTTTAAATTGTCTCGTTAAGGACTTATATATAATTTAATATTATTATGCATATGCACTTGGTTGTAAAAGGATCACAGACCCTCTTCAGCAATTCAATAACATTAGTAATTTCAAATTGTTATTACTTAGTCTTTCATTACAATTTTGCTAGGATTTATTGAGAAAAATACTTTGTATTTTTTTATTTTCTCTAATGTAATACTTTTTATGTATACGTTAATTTTGTGAAAAAGATACTTTTTCCCAAAAATGTAAGGTGGTAGTTCAATTTCATTAAATATTTCAAAAGACAAGGCCAGCAAGAAATTGTTTTTTGTCAGCAAGATACAGCCAATACAAATGGCTTGAATGCTGAGTTAAAAGGAATGTCGCCTTATACCATGCTTGTCGTCGTCTTCCTGCCAGATCTAAACATGCAACCTTCACTTCACGAGGGTTCTTCAATTGGAAGTCACCCCTTAGCGATAAGAAGCACTGCAAAAATTTTTAAAATTGAGTCATGGATACCTTGAGCAATTTCTAGAAGTGATCTTTTCAATAATATTTGTTTGATTCTGATAGCAGTGTTTGTTTAGGAATTATCAGTGTGCAAATTTTCTAACTGCATTTCAATCATACTGTTCTTAAAATGATGCAAATGTCCTAACTGCATCCTAGCGCATTGTTTACAAAGTGCAAACACCCTAACTAAGTATTCAATAATTTGGAGCATTGTTTTTTAGTATTATCCAATCAGCAGCATTGTTGTACAGACCTAATTAATTATGGAGGGAGATAAAAATAGCAAGCTTTGTGATACCTTTAACATATTTTCAACTTTTGAAGATTTGGAAATATAAAGGTAAATTTTGAAAACTCAGCTACTAAATAATAAATGGACTTACATTTTTAGGAATATTTGAACTAACAACAAGGTATTAACACTTTGCCATTGTATCATTGTTAGTTTTAATGCTATGATATTGCCACAAATTCAAGAAAGCAGAGGCTGACGCGCTTACCATGATATCTTATATGATTGAAGATAACTTAAAATTTATGGAAACATTATTAAATAACTAATTAAACGTTAAAATTTTATCTCCATTTGTCTCAAATTCAATTTTTTCTATTACTGAAACTTGGTTAAACAATGATATTAATCCAAATTTTTTCAATCCAGACCTCGAAAATTTTAATGTTTTTGTTAAAAATAGAGATAGTAGAGGGGTGGCCTTATTCTAACTGTTCCAAAAGTTTTAAGAAAGAATTTGAATCAGATCATTCTGTTTTTGAATCATTATGGATCGAAATTAAATCACCTACAAATTCTTCAGAAAATGAATTAATTAATGTTACTTATAATCCAAATAAGAACTTTCTTGTAGACTATATAAAGTATAAATGCAATGAAATTTCAGATATTCCCAGCAATAATTACTCACTAAACATATTAGGTGACTTTAACATCAACTATTTTAATTTTTATGAAAAAAAATCATTGAAAGAATTATGCGCTATTTATAATTTACAAATAATCAACACTCAAACTCCCACTCGAAAAACAACATTAATTGATTATTTTTTATCCAACTCGGAAACTATATATAAGACTTATATCCTTGAACCCTTCAGTGATCACGCACTCTGTATTTATAATAGTAAGATTCAAGTTAAGCTTCCTAAATTTAAAACAATTTTTTCTAGGGATTTCAACAATTATTCAAATGAGATCATGGAAAATTTACTTAAAAATGTTCCATTCGACTATATTTTTACTCTAAATTCTGGTTCCCACATGCTAAATTACATCGCGGCACAGCCCTAAACAAAGTAGCACCGCTAAAATCCTCCCGAGTAGTTAATAAATCACGACGGTTTAATTTAAGCACGACTGATAATCAAGTAATTAAGAACACCGCAAACAGAAAGCAGAAACTCTTTGAACTAGCTAAAGCTAATCCGACCGAAATAAATTGGACTAATTACGAAAGATTAAAGAAATTAATTAACGACTTACGTACTAAAAATTTAGCTTTAAAACCAAGTCAATTTTTTGAAAATTTAAATTCTTCTAAACAAGTGGAAATTTCTAAACCGTTTTATGAGAAAATCGAATGGGCTCAATAATGACATTTCAGAAATTAATGTTGATAATAAAATATTTACCGATAGAAAAAGGATACTAAATCATTTAAATCAGACACTTAAAGAATTAGGTAACTTCAATTTTCCTAAACCTTCTCTATCAGAACTTAGGCAATCAAATTGTAAGTCAACGTTTCAATTTACGTTGTCCACCTTAAGAGAATTAGAAACTATTGTTCAAAATTTAGACGTTAATAAATCTTCAGGTTCCACTCATTTACCATACTATATTATTAAGAAATTCTTTCATATATTTGGCGAACATCTATCATTTGCATTTAATCAATGTATAGTTGAAAACAAATTTCCGGAAATAATGAAAAAGTCAGACATAACGCCTTTGTATAAAAATCCCCTCATTGCTAAAAATTATAGGCCAATCTACACCCCTTTAGATGCCTTGCATCTGAGAATATCTTATCATCTAAACAATATGGTTTCCGCGCTAAACATAGTACAAGTGATGCAATTATTTCAATTACTGAAAAAATATCCTCAAATAAATCTCAAAATAAATCCAGTTGCATAGCACTTCTAGACTTAAGCAAAGCTTTTAATTCAATGAACTTTGAAATTTTGGCGATTAAACTTAAAAATTACGGATTTCAACAAAATTCAATTAAGTTAACTATGAGTTTTTTAGAAAATAAAAAACAGCGTGTTTTAATGAATAATATGAAATCTGATTATATTAAAACCGATTGAGGAGTGCCTCACGGCACAGTACTAGGGCCAATTTTATTTGCAATATATGTAAATGACATAATTAAACATGTAAAACATAGTGAAATATATCAATTTGCTGATGATACTTGCCTCATAAATACAGATAATGATGCATTTAGGGCTACAAAAAATTTACAAAGTGATATTGAA
>CABFPE010000132.1:928956-941560 GCA_900660155.1 Hofstenia miamia | reverse complement strand
CCATCAGATGGAATGGTGAAACTGGATGTGGAGATCCGCTTCAGGCTTCATCACCTAAATAGTGAACAGTTAATTCTAGGTTAAAAAAGTTAACAAGAAGAAACCAGTCAAGCAGTAATAACAGTAAATCCTTACCCAAAATAACACAGCTAATGTTATACAGTAACAGTAGATAAACAGTGATAATGCCTGGTAGAGGATGTTACATGGCGACTGTGACAGCCAAGAAGAGCAATTCTAAAAGAAGAAACATTCAGTTAAACTACCCCAAAGATGATAAAAAAAGCTATAAGTGAAAATACAAAAGCAGCAAATGGTTACATGAACTAATAACAGTAAGAGAGAGAAATACCCCAAACCAAACAAAAGCACTTCACAGGGATCCTGGAATTGCGACCTAGAGATGGGAAAACCACTATGAACCAGAAGAAAATATGACAAAAGGAAAAAAAGGAACCGCAAAGAAAACTGCAGTTAAGGCAGTAACTCCCAGAAAGACATGATCATCACCATAATTTGGTGAGAACTCAACAACAGACACAGAAATACAATCCCTTAGTTTACCCCCAGAAACAAACCCCCCAGACACAAACCCATTGGATATAATGATTATGCTAAGGAAGAGCCAAGAAAATGAAGAACTCTTAAGACAACAAGTAGAACAATTGACTGAGAAAGTCAAAGAGATGGAACAACAAAATGAAATGATACTGACTGAGATCAGAGTGAATATGGAAATGCAGCTAGAGGAACAAAGCCAACTATTCCAAAACGAAATTAAAACCCTTTCCCCCCAACTATCAGAGTCCAATTAAAGGTTTCTAGAGCAAAACCAGCAATGGGCAAGAAAAAATCAAGAGCTGGAGAGAACAAACAAAAATTAATCGAGGATAATGACCTACAGGCGGGAGAATTGGAACAGTTGAAAGATAAATTGAGACTACTACAACTAACAGAAGAGGAAAACAGGAGCAGCATGCAAACCCATGAAATAGAATTCCATTCCAGGAAGGAAAGCAAATGGCAAGCACCACAAGTGACTATTGAAAACAACGCCTGAATATATGAGAAAGCTGCATGGCATAGAGAGGGATCAACTTGGAGAAGCAATCTCAAACTGCATATCCCCAACAAAGCCTATACTGAAGTGAAACAAGAAAAGATAATAAAAGTGAAAGGAAAAGATGGTAAGATGAGGAAAGTAAAAGAGAAAGATGTCAAATGCTATGGTTGCAGACAGAAAGGACATAAAAAACCAGACTGCCCAAAACAGATAAATGTAATTGGGGATGAAGAAGCCTACTACAACAAAGAGGATGTACTACAGATGGAAGATGAAATCAATGAAGCATTGCCAACCAACAAGGAGTTGGAAAACTAAGTAGAGCACCAACTCATGACAACCATGCATTGATAATGATCCTGACGAACCTTGACATGATGAATATGATAATGATAGCTATTAATGGAGTAATGACAAAAGCAACAATCAATACCAGAGCAGCAACATCCATAATTACCAATGAATGTGCTATGAAGTTGGGATTCAAATGAGAAGACATGAATAGTTGCAATAAGAGACTAATCAATGCTTCAGGGGATTATATTGATACGAAAGGAATGATAAATGTTGCACAAATGAGAATTGTGAACACAACATTCAAACAACCTCTAGGAGTAGTGGATACACATAATAATTGGCTGCCATATGAAGTTATATTGGGAAATGACTTTTTGATGAAAAATGGATGTTGTTATTAATTATGCAAATAAAACCATAAAAGTAAAAGAAGAGGAGAGGAAATTGAAGAAGAACAGGAGAAGCAGAAAACAGTTACATTTCAACTGCAAGAGGACATCCACCTACAGCTGCATTAATGGAAAATGCACACAATCAAGACGGAAGACACTATAACAGCCAATATAATGCTATATGATAACAAAGGCATCAATACCAAATGAGTTTTGATACTGTCTAGTGTCTGCATGATAAAACATGGAAAGGGGAGGATACCAATTCTCAACGCTACAAACCAGAATGTGAATCTGAAAAGATCCCAGAAAAGAATATACGGAAAATATATCAAAACTAACATCAGACTTATCTGGAAGGCAATCAAAGACAATGATGGAGCAAGTAATTTGCATGGTCAATTCAAGGACTTGCAAAGGAAAGCAGATAGTACTCCAGATGGCTGCCTCAAGGGTGAGTGGACAAACACCATCAAAGTCGCGAGTACTCCCAAAAGCCGACTCAAGGGCATTGGGATGAAAGCAGAAGAAGAAGACACATACAGGATACCCGAAATAAAAAATGAAGACTATCAACATCTAGAGGAATGGGAGATCATGCAACTAAGGACACTCCTAGAGAAACACAAATATATATTCAACTATGGAGAAATAAGCATAGGTCAGGCAGTAGGTGTTCAGACTCTGCAATGCACCAGCAACCTTTCAGAGGTACATAACAAAGGTACTAAAGAATAAGACACACAGAATGGAAGAGGGAGTTGATGCTTATATAGATGACATCATAGTCACAAGTGACACAGTCCAAGAACATCTGGAAAAATTGGAGAGGACGTTAATGATTCTAGAAAACGCAGGACTTCACATCAATGGAAACAAGTGTGACATCCTGAAAGAGAAAATAGTGTTCCTCAGGAGAACGATAGAAAAGGGCAGAATATGCATGAAGGACAACACAAGAGAAATGATCTGAAAGATAGAAAAACCGAACAACAAAAAAGATATACAGAGAATTATGGGATTCTTCAATTATTATGGAACTTTTATTCTGAATATAGCTGGTAAGACAGCAAAGATGACCAGATGGATGAGGAAATCAGTGCCATTCATATGGACTTGGCAAGAGCAGGAGGAATTGGACAACATCAAAGAAGAATTGGTGAAATTACCCTCCCTCAATACACCAGATTACAATGAGAAATTCATACTCAATTGCAATGTGAGTAAAGTGGCAATTGGAGCAACACTGGGACAAATAAGAAATGGAAAGGAAGTACCCATTCAGTTTTTCAGCTGCAAGCTGAGGGCAAGTGAAGAGAACTATGGCTCCACCAAGCTAGAGATGCTTGCACTGATTGAGAGTATCAAGAAATTTTGACACTTCTTCATTGGTAGAGAATTCAGAGCACGAACAGATAACAGTGGATTGGCCTGGCTGAAGAAGTTCTCAGGAGATAAGTCCCAGAATAGTATCTTGGTGGATTGAATACCTAAATGAGTTCACATTTACAATTGAACACAGGAAAGGCACATTACATAATAACGCGGATTTCTGGACATCACTTCCAGAATACCAGAGAGATGCAGTGAAAACAGATGGAGAGAAGAAGCAATTTCAGTTCCTGCCACACACTGAGTACGAAGGACTACCAGAGATAAACATGGACAAAAAAGGTCAAGTGGTACTACTGATACTGATAAGGGAAGAGATAACTGAATAAGAGATAGTGGACAAACAAAGAGATGACATAATCCTTAGTGAAATTACAAAGATCAGGGAACCTCAGATTACATTATCCAAAATAACAGCAGGATATTACAAATGCTATAAATGGAAAATCAACAGGAATGGACTATTATACATCAAAGCTGGTAATAATTGGATTGTGATCCCTGACTACTTCAAGAGAGAATTAATACGTAAAATACATGAGAAAGGTCACTTAGGAATTACACAGACGGAGAAAACATTCAATGCATGATTCATAACAATGGCAGTCAGGAAAGTTGTTGAGGATATCATCAATAAGTGCACGACATGCCTCCTCAATAACAAACAGCACTTTCCAACACAATGAGCACTGTTAGAGAAAATTATTGTGAATCAACCTAACCAAATAGTCCACATAGATCTAGAGATGTTATCAAGGACGTGGAAGGCTATCAATATTTATTAGTAATGGTAGATAATTTTACCAAATATGTGAGGATGATCCTGATGCGGAATACCATGGTGGAAACAACAGCAGAGATAATCTTAAAGGAGTGGATACTGAGACTGGGACAAATGGAAACTATCATAACAGATAAGGGGCCCCAATTTGAAAGTGGACTTATCCGCAGGCCAATGGAGCAGTAGAGCAACTCAATTGAACATTAATCAAGCTAATCAGAGTAGCAACAACAAGGATAGGAGGAAGCAGATGGAGAGAGGTTATTGAAATGATTGAATACTATTATAATACCTTTGTGCATGCAACAACGGGAGTATCACCATTTAAGGCAATGTTTGGAAGAGAGGCAGTGACCCTGCTTTCAATGCAATACACCAACTACAGTGGAAAGTTGGACAATGCATATGTACAACAACTGAAAAACCAGATCACAGGGATTCATGAAACAATGTGTCACAATATAAAAAAGTTGGCAGTGAGACAGCAACACAATTATAATAAAAAAATCTATGGTCATGCACACAAAGTAGGAGACAAAGTATATGCATTCACACTGATTNACTCAATTGAACATTAATCAAGCTAATCAGAGTAGCAACAACAAGGATAGGAGGAAGCAGATGGAGAGAGGTTATTGAAATGATTGAATACTATTATAATACCTTTGTGCATGCAACAACGGGAGTATCACCATTTAAGGCAATATTTGGAAGAGAGGCTGTGACCCCGCTTTCAATGCAATACACCAACTACAGTGGAAAGTTGGACAATGCATATGTACAACAACTGAAAAACCAGATCACAGGGATTCATGAAACAATGTGTCACAATATAAAAAAGTTGGCAGTGAGACAGCAACACAATTATAATAAAAAAATCTATGGTCATGCACACAAAGTAGGAGACAAAGTATATGCATTCACACTGATTAAACTTACAGACACAAACCAAGTCCGGAAGTTGAAAACAGTATGGTCTGGCCCCCACACAATAACACAAACACTACTGAACAATGAATATATGCTAGACAATAATAGACTATTACATTTTCAAAATCTGAAGAGAGCAACAGCAGACATTGAAGAGATGAAGATAGATGAGAACTCCGAATTCAAAATATACTGAATTAAAAGCAATGAAATTATATACAATATGTATGATTTAGACAGCCTACATGAAGAAGAATTCAACGATGAATATACAGCAGATATCAGCGACAATGATTCGAACCAAAGAGTGCTGCCCCAGATGACAGTAAGAAATAAACCTATATATGACCCTGAAATGTGGGATATAAATTTATTAACTGCATTTAGGAAATTAGAAGAAAATGATGCACCCCCAATGAAGAAGAGAGTGCGCAGAAACCAACAAATCCAGGAGCTCTCAACTACAAACAGGAGAAGGAGAGTGTGAAGAAGTTCTCAATCCAGACGTCAACTTGAGGGTAGAAGGGACAAGAACAAAAAACTGATGAATAGACAACATAGAATGAGAAGGCGTCCTAGTAGTCCTCAAGGCCAATTCAAGGGCAGAGAGACCAACAGACAAAAAGCCTCTCCAACCAGGGATCTGCACCACCAATTCAAGGGCACGCAGAAAACTGGTGCACAGCACAACTATCCCTCCCAAAATCCATGATGCTGATTCAAAGGCGGTGAGACATGAGGAGTTCCAGGGGAAGGTGTAAGTGGTGGAAGAACCATGGAGATACAAAAGTGATTCAAGGCTGACGTCATCTCATCTGGAATCACAGCTGGTCAAGTGCCAATAGGAGTAACTGTGAGCCAATTCAATGGCAAATCAGTAGAAAATATTAGCACAGATTCACAGCCCATGGACTGTGAACTGAGCACCAGTACAAAACCATTAAGGATGACTCAGCTACACGCCTCCTCAGAAATGACTTCAGAAAGAACTGTAAGATTGAAAGAGAGAGAAAAACGGATGTTGAAAATCAATGGAGAAACCCTACATCCTTACTTTATGGGAACATCAAAGATGCATTATAATGCATTTGCAAAGCTATCTCTGGAAACAAAAGCTCACATACAGAAAGTCGCAAAAACTGAAGGGAAGAATTTACTAATAGTGCTCAATGCAAACAACAGACCAAAAGTAAACGTCATCAAAAGTTACCCTCAAGAAATGAACAAAACACTAAAAAGGCCATACATGCGAAGTACAGTGCATGTCGTATTTGATGATGAATTCACATTGGACACAATGCAAGCTATAATAGCCTACAAAGATAAAATTGCTGACATACTGGAGATAAATTTTGATGAAGAAATCCTTACAATCATACACATATTAAAACAAAAAGAATATACAAAGAACTTGGAAAAGAAATTAGATGAAACATTGAGAATGGCAAGAGTGCAAAAGATCAGAGTGGTAATTATCACAATATCAATGAATGAAGACATCACCATGCACTTAAAAGAGGCATGCATGGTAGGCGAAAATATCTTCCCATGGGAGAGAACAATTCAATCTACAAATAGATTACTGGGCACAGATCTACAGAATTATCATAGACCCATGCATCGCAATTGACCTTTACAGGCAAATGAAAATGAAAGAATTAACGTCAGACACAGACAGAATAGAAAAGGCCAACACATTATTCATAAAGTAGAGTCTGACACAATGACAAGAACATTTACAACAAATACAAACAATCTGGAATAATATGAAATTGCAACAGAAAATAGAGGAAGGTTGGCCAGAAATAAAGATTGATGCACCATCATACAAGTTTCACAAATCAGTAGAAATGGCATTGACAGAGGTGAACAGAGCCTACAAACTTAATACGAAAAAAGACTTCAAACAATTATAATTAAAAGAAAAGAACGCACCAGAGATACACTATAGAACAACAGCATGGATACTAGTGATATTCACAACCGAAGATGTAGAAATAAAACTCCTGATCTCGTGACACACCTGCCACAAACTAGTGAAAGTGAAAAAGTATGAAATGGCAATAGCTCTGATAAATATGCAAACAAAAAATTGACTACTAAAAGGTCACACTGGAAAACTGGAGTCGCCAAACAGATCAGAGAAGCCAGTACAGACAATGGAAAAAATACTGAGTCAAATGATAATGAATGAAAATCCGATGGGAAAAATGTCAATGATAAGTATTGCTAACAAAATGGGGATATGCCCCAGCAAAATCATGATATTCAATGAGCCTATGAAAAAGTAAATGTGGAGAGCAACATCCGAAACACAGATAAAACAACTCCAAAACCAAACATGGCTAACAACAAGAAAAATTATCAAATGGAAACTAGCAAGCACAGCTGAAATCAGGAAAATATTAATACAGAAAAACGTGCAGAAAACCCTTGACAACAAAATGGAGTGCTATGAACAAGACAGTCTGTGGTGCACATTTACTAAAATTATTTGAAGCATGGAAATGATGAAATGAGGGGGCATAACAGAACCTGTAGAAGTCTGCAAAATGGTTACAAAATCTCAAGCAGAGATTATAGAAGAAGAACAATTGCTAACATCCTCAGACTACTATTATCTCCTAAAACACAACAGACAATCAACAGAATAAATATTGAGAAATGGGGAGAGATTAGCCCAGCAAAGACAATAGAGTGGATAGACACTGACGACAAGCAGTTCCTGGTTGAAATCAAAGTTACAAGAGAAGCTAGGGATATCAAGGAAAGAAATTTCCAGAACATTAGAGAACAGCAAACAGTGGCAACAATGAAGCTCATGTTTACTGAAGTGTTCACATGAACAGAATTGGAGGAGCTACTAAGACCATATAATCAATTGGCTGTAGATGTTGAATGCATAACAGTGAGAATAGACATCAAAGAAGAAATATGACTAAAACTAAGCCAGAGGGGATTAACACAAGCATTCTGGGATACTATTTCAGAAGCCAAGATGAATTACCCTGCGACAATTGGCCTAGCTATGGCATAAACTACAGAAGGCTTGTATCCACATATAGAGAGACAAATAGAAATGAAAATCTTAATCTGCACACTGCCAGAAACTGTTGTGATACCAATGGTCCTCCCATGATGGAGATTACCAAAAGAGGTTAGGGTGGTGAAAACATTCCTACATGAGTTTAAGTCATATGTGAACACTGAAAGGAAAGCAAAAGCTATGGTAGAACAAGATGACTATAAAAGATCAAAGGAAATAATGCTAAGAAATGACAATAGAGAAAGGGTCTATATTGAACCACAATAACGCCAGACCAACTTTACACACAAGGAAGACCCATCAACATACAGCTGCAAGATCTTAGAAAGGAAATAGAGGAACAGAACCTGAGAGTGATAATGCTATTCTCCAGAGTAAATGATATCATGTGGACAGACATCTGGGAAAGGAAATACTGCTACTATGGTGTCACAAAGAGATTAGAAATTGTCATGATGATGCAGATCAACAAAAACAATCCTAATAATATAACAGAAAAAGAAGTAAGGGACAACAGTTTCTTTTACAAAGATGTGGCAAAGACCCGGAGTTTACAGAAAGTATTCATGTATTTCTACCCCAACAACCAAATCAGAGAAGATCTAGCACATACAAGTAGAGCTGATGCACAAATGACACTCATGATGGGCATTAAAGGCATACAATTATACCACAAATATTATGACATATTTTCACAAAAAATCAATGAATTAAGAGAGATTACGCCAATAGCAGAAGATATCTGAGAAGCACAGTTCCTGAAATATGCCAATGTGGTAACAACAGAAAGAGAGGTGGTTCTTAAAATGACAAAAAAAACTGAATTCGAGAAAACCACGTGGGCTGATCAGCAGGCAGAGTGAATAATACGAAAGGCGGATGCTTTACTGCATGGAGAGCAAGCTGTGCTGAAAATAATGCAAGCTGAGGAGGGCTTGTATCATCATCCAAACAAAATCTCAAATAAGCTGCAAACATCAAGCAAAAGGAGCTTAAGATCAAAGAGAAGATGATTAAAAAATATTGTAATCAAATCAATTGGAGTTATTTAAGATTTATTTGTAATATGCAACTAAGAAACAATATGTGTCAAAAAAGAGATATTTGTATCTGTCAATAAAAATACTTTTTGACTAAATGACGCTTTCATTATTTTCAGCTGCCATCTTGGCAGAAAGTTTAAATTTGAATCAACAGGTACTTCTTTGAAATTACTATAAATAGATTGAAAACCATTGTAAGAGTTTGATAAAGAATTTTATTCAGAATTCTTATTTTGTTTCTTATTAATGGTTTGCTTATTTAATATGATGTTGAGCTAATTAAGCAGTGTTTAGTAGTGGTCTGGATACATCACAGGGAACAATTCTATGGTCTCTGTGCCAGATCACAAAAGTGCAAATATGTTAGGTATAGGGGTTTTCTCTCAATTAGCCAACTAGTGTTTCATTTCTACATGTATTAAATAATTAATTGTCAGCAAATGGTTGGATGACCAAAATCTAGGAATTATATTGATACTATTTTAGATCCAAATTAGTGACCCATAAATGACCAATAAAGTGACTGTACATGTAGTAAATTATAAATGTAGGTTAGGAAGTTGTTTGAACAGAATACATTTAAATAAGCCAATATATTTTGGTAATGGCTACATGTAATATCTAGCAAACAACTAGTAACAATTCAGGTTGCAAATAGATATAACACTTTCACAAAATAGAGTTTAAGTCGAATTGTGTCATGTCTTGAGTAAGCACTGAGCTAAAGTAGGGTACACATAAGCTATGTCAACTGAGCTGAGAAGTGGCACTCAACCATCAGATGGAATGGTGAAACTGGATGTGGAGATCTGCTTTGGGCAGATGCCCATCAGAAGATCATTGCAGAGATTACCACATGGCTTCGTCACCTAAATAGGGAACAGTTAATTCTAGGTTATATAAGTTAACAGAAGAAACCAGTCAAGCAGTAATAACAAGTAAATCCTTACCCACAATAACACAGCTAACTTTATACAGTAACAGTAGATAAACAGTGATTATGCCTGGTAGAGGATGGTACCATATAAAGTGAAAAAAAATGCATAAAGTTGAAAACCCATGTAAAAGTCTATAAATGTGTAAAAAGTGACAAACCATATAAAGTGAAAAATAGCTTCTAGTCTATGGAGATTTGTTTCTCATATGAATTGTATCTCATTTTTGTTTTGGTATAAAACAGGGGTGGAGCTTCTCCCCATCTATTGTGGACATTTGTTTGTTTCTCTAAGTGGAGCACATGCTTCTTCTGACACTGATTTTGTTGTCTCTGAGGGGGCATGTAGCATATCCTGAGTAAGTTTAAGTGGTTTTCTAGCACTGGTGCTCAGTTCATACTCTATTTCTGAACCACTGCTGATGGATGCTAGTTGGTTGCCTTTTGATCAGCTTCCAACCAGAAATCCCATCAGCATTTGACCAGGTGCAGATTCTGCAGTACCATCAGCCTTTAGTTGCTTTCCTATTACTGCAGTTCTTCCACTGCTTACACCTTCCTCTGGATACTCATTCCTCCACTTGCTCTTTAGTTGGCAGTGTGGAGTACTTGAGGGAAAGTTGGGACTTCACTCACTTTTTGTCTGTGTGCCCTTCAAACAGTGGTGCAGACTATTCCATGTATTAGTTTTATTGCTGTTGGTCACCATGCCCTTTAATTGATGATGAGGACTACTAAGCAATCTGTTTGTCTCCTCCCACTCACTAATATTCCCTCAGTCCTGTAATTGATTTCTGGTTCAGTTCATTTGTCTCACTTGTTTCTGGGGTTTGATTGACACTGCATTGGTCTGGTCACTTCTCTCCTCAGTGATTGTTGTTTCATCCTGTTGTTCAAAATTCCTAAACTGAGTTAGTAAATTTATATCCCATGTCTCAGGTTTATAGTATATATTAGTTTTTGCTGCCCTTTTAGTCATTACTCTTGGTTGTATCTCATCATGATTGATGTTGTGTTGAAATTCTTCTCTGAATTCATCCTCTGGTATACTATCTAATTCATTCATTTCATACATATTTTCTTCATCATTTTGTACTAATTTAAATTCTGCACTTTCATCTAGGGTTGCTCCCTAAATTTCCATAA
Source organism: Hofstenia miamia (assembly GCA_900660155.1). Lineage (NCBI taxonomy): Eukaryota > Metazoa > Xenacoelomorpha > Acoela > Hofsteniidae > Hofstenia > Hofstenia miamia. The sequence goes on along the minus strand of CABFPE010000132.1, from coordinate 930,536 downwards.
TGGCTCTTTTTAGATTTTGGAAATCTAATTTCCTATTGTTACTTAGTATATATTCATTATTACTTAACACTATTTTAATCATGTACAGACCTGACCTTACAGTCTTTAGTTTCCATACCTGGTTTATGTCAATTACTTTAATAGGTGTGAATGTGTAGACTTTGTAGCCTATTTTGTGTGTGTGTCTATGTATTTTTTGTTATAGTTGTGCTGCTGTCTTATTGCTGATTTTTTGATGCTGTGGCACATTATCTCATTAATTGCTTTTATTTGTTCTTTTACCTGCTTAATGAATTGGTTGTCCAACTTCTCTTCATAATTGCATGGATAGCAGTGTTGCTGCCTCTCTCCCATACATAGCTTTAAATGGTGTTACTTTTGTGGTTGAGTTCATGGAGGTTTTATAAAAATATTCTACCATGTGTATCACTTCTCTCCATTTGCTTCCACCTATTCTTGATATGGCTACTCTTATGAATTTTATTAGGTTTTGATTCAATTTCTCAACTGCTCTGTTTGCCTGTGGGTGGTTTGTTCATTTACTTCCTATTTGGAGTAGTTTAGTAAGTTCTTGAAACAGTGTGCTTTTGAACTGTGGTTCTTTGTCAGTGATTATTGCTTCTATAGGGCCTATCTTCAATATCCATTCTTTCAATATTATGCTTGCTATTTCTTTGGCAGTTGTATTTCTCATGGGTATTATTCTTGTGTAACAAGTGAAGTTGTCTACCATTACCAGTAGATATTAGTACCCATCATTGTCTTTTGACAGCATTTTGAAATCTATGTGCACAATTTTGTTAGGTTTTGTTAATATTATATTTTCTAAAGGTGCTCTTTGTGATGGAAAGTGTTGTTTGTTGTTGAGGAGGCATGTGGTACATTTGCTTATGATGTCCTCTGTCACTTTTCTTACTGCAGTTATGATGTATTGGAGTTAAAGGAAATTTCCATTTGTATTATGCTGAGATGGCCCTTTTTGTGAATTTTCCTAATCATGTCCCTCTTATAATGCTTGGGTATTGCAATTTTATTTGTTTTCCCAGCAGTGTATAATAATCTGTTGTTGTTCAGTTTCCACCTGCAGCAGTTGTAAAAGCTTTTTGTGATTTTTGAGATTTTCTGATTTTGATTATCTAATTTTTCTCTTATCTCTCTGAATATGAGATCTTCATTCTGCTTTTGTATTATCTTATTTTCAGTGATTTCCTCTTTTAGAATGATCAGGATTATTGTAACATCCTCCACCTAGCTTGTTACGCCGTGTTTAATCACTGTTAAGGGATGCTTAGTAAACTGCGGGTGAGGTGTTACCCATTTGTTGATCCATCAAATTTCTCTTTCTTATTAACTAGTTACGTTAATTAAGTACTCAGGTAATAACCATCACTGTTTAGGTGACTGGGCAGTATGATGTTTCCTCTTCGGTTGTTCCATGGGCTCCTGCCCGAAGCTGATCTCCACAACACAGCTCCTCCTCTTCTGGAACCATGGTTGAGTCCACATCACCATCTCAGCTCAACTGGGATTAATTATGTATGCCCTACGTTAGCTCGGGGTGTGCACTCAAGTAAAGTTGT
>CABFPE010000132.1:839749-866413 GCA_900660155.1 Hofstenia miamia | reverse complement strand
TTGAAATACGCACTCATCAGTTATCCAAACATCTTCAAAGGTGTAGTCTTTCCAATCTTTCACGAAATTTAATCTTTTTTCTTGATGTTCTTTTGTAATCAGAAGTAGATTTTTTCTGGCAATTTTTGTAACTCCACTTTTTTTCAGTGTTCTCTGAACTGTGGTTTCATGCACAGAGATGTCGGCTTCAGTTTGAAGTCGGTTTGAAATTTTTTTCCCAGAAATATTGGGATTTTTGAGAGCAATTGCGACTGTTTTCTGAATGAATTTTCCAATAATTTTTCGATGGCGTCCACTTCCTTTTCTTCTTTTGAGAGATTCTCCTTGTCGAATTTTTTTCAGCTTTCGAAAATAAGTTGATCGAGAAATTTGCGATGTCGCAAAGGCGTTTTCAAGCTGTTTCAACGTTTCCATTCCGAAGAAATCAAGTAGAAACTTTGCAAAGCAAAACAATTTGTTTGGTAAGTGTTTTAAATTAATTACGAAGTACCAGTTTAATTAATTAACTTTTTTGTTTGACCATTTTAAAGTTCACAAAATTCTCGTTGTCTTTTATTTTTATAGTTTTCCTCTAAAACGTCTCAATACGTTTCCACAAAGCGTTAAAAAATTAGGTGTTCAGTCTCATTTTTTTGCAGCCAACTATAATAATCTACAATTTTTTTACTTTTGTTGTTGTGAGAAATTTTAGCGATTAACAATATATGTGAAAACACAAATTCTAGCATTTGCTTCGACCCAATTTATTATCGCAAAAACTTGCATAGAGTCAAGTCAACAGTTCAACATTCAATCAGTTATATAATATGTAAAGCAACTACTCGATTGTTCTATATAATTGTATGATTTTTGAGCACTTCACTGTTCAAAATTAGCATTACAAACTTGAAAAATTACTTAAAAATGATTTTTCTTTTAATTGAATCAAATTGATTTAACTTATCATTTGAAGGAGTTTATGCTGTGAAATTGAAGTAAATTGTGTTTACTGAAGAGGCGAATACAAAATTCATAATGACAGTTAAATGAAAACATTTAACAGAAGTATAAATGAAAATGATATATTTGCAACTGACATTCATTTTTAGGTCAGTGATAATACCAAACCATCTGATTTAGTTTGGTTTGCACTGAATAGTTGGGGCATGAATGACATACAATTCAACTTCATCATCTCAGTAACTGGTGATGATGATAGCTTGGACTCCAACAGTCGCTCCAGAATTAAAAGAGGTCTTAAGAAACTCATTGACTCATCGGCTGGAGTTTGCATACTAACAGATGGACTTAACAAAGGAATAACTAGGATTGTTGGCGAAGCAGTGGAGGATCTTAGAAGAACCAAAAAATTCAAATCTAAAAATATTTTCACAATAGGCTTCCTAAATTGGGCAAATGTACATCCAAACAAAAGTATTTTTGAAGATAACCGTAAGTTGATGCTTATTTAATATTATTCAAAATTGACATTTCCGCTTTGCCCCGTTGAAATCCAAATGCGCAATGATATTTAATGTACAAATCTACAGCTCAAATATTCAAATCAAACATACAATGATATGCTATGCAACACAATCTTAAAATTCATTTTTGTTTCTTTGTGTTTTCTACTTTTTTGTTTTCTATTTTTTTTTAGAAATTAATTTTGTTCTCAAAATTTTAAAATTTGCTAAATTTCGCGAATGTTTTCAAATTCAAAAATATACTAAGCATACGTATTCTAGAACTATTGCCCTTAGGTTGCAATATTATCCATGCACATACCGAGAATATAAATTGGATGCTTTCTTAATTTTATGTACAATTAATTGAACACAATCTAGTATCACTCCAATCCTCTTTAAAACTTTTGGCTACATTCACAAACTTCAACCTTGCCATTTTTAGCGAATAGTTCTTAATGCGCCCGTATACATAGATCCACTAACTTTCCCATATTTTAGTAAAACAAAAATTAAATGGATATTTCGATTCCATCTATTGTATTGCTATCCATTGAACTGTAGTAAGGCTTGCCTAGATTTTTTGAATTTTAAGACAGGAAGGGTTATGTCTTTTATTTCTCATTCAAAAGAATTTTTGTTGAAATTTAGAAAAAGCATATCAAATTAAGAACGTTAGTAAATTGTTATAGTAAATTATTTTTTTAAATAAATTCAACATTACTGTGTACTTGCAATTAGCGTCATAAACTTTTTTATATTAAGGGACAAACTGCTAAAACTACACATTTGAGGGGGAATCATATTGAAGTGTTTTTCGAAGTTAAGGCTTTAAAAATAAGCTATTCCTACAATTCAAGATTTATTATTTCCTTAAATATTAATCAATGATAATGCACATTTACGTCAGAAAAAGACGTCAGCAAGTTTCATAAAGGAGACATCTGTATAAAACCTGAAGAAGTGTCAAGTTTTCTTAATCTACCCGACCTGAACCAAACAATTTCTGACCCTACTCAGGCTATAATAATAAAAAATTCTTTTTCTAAAACGAGATTTTCAACGTCCATAAACATCCATTTTGTATCAGAGTCAAAGCAAATTTATTGCTTAACTGTATATAAAAACTATAAACTGACACATGACAAAAATATTTACAAAACTATTTAAATATGAAATATTAATTAAAGGGCAGTTTTAAAAGTAATTTGACCATGCGTTGAGTTTATTATCTAGCCCAATAATGTTTGCCTGTTTAATAAAAATTGTTTTATTTTTTTCTTGAAGTGTTTATAGTTTTTCTCACATTTTATATCAATACTTAAATCATTCCAAGAGATTGAACATTTAAAAGAAAATGAATCTTGACGATTACTGATGCTAAAAAGTGTTTTATTTCTTTTATTGATTTTGATGTAATTATTAAGAAAACTTAATGAACTCAATTCATGGATAAATTTGTGAACCATACATAAAGATTGATACTGAATAAAGTAACTCGGGGCCAAAATATTATATGATGATCTTAATTGCGTTATGGATTCATGTTTTTCAATATAATTAAGTGTTCTAAATGCCCAGTTAAACATTTTTGCTAATGATGAACGTTTTTGCGATGTGAGATTTTGAAAAAGAAATGCACAGTAATTAAATTGACTTAAGACAAATGAATGAATTAGTTCTACATGCGATGATTTTCCTACATGGCGCAAATGGTACAAATATTTTATTCCACATGCCATCTTTTTTAATTTGTGGGAGAAGAAATTATCGAAATTTAAGTCATTGTCTAATAATACACCTAGATAGTTTACACATTTACTTTGACTAATTTCGTTATCACAAACATTAATTTGAATATTTTCAGTAAGCTTTTGTTGTTGTTTAGATGAAAAGATGATAAATTGAGTTTTGTCAGAATTGATTTTTAGTTTATTATGATTGAAATATGTTACGAGATTTTCAATATCTTTTGTCAAATGTTTATTTGCCTCAAAGGGATTTTTTGCTGTCCGTAATATACAAATATCGTCTGCATATTGGTAAATAGTTCCATTTGTCAAGGATTTTGAAATGTCATTGACATAAAGTGCGAAAAGAATGGGTCCTAATACAGTTCCTTGTGGTAAGCCTAGATTTGTAGTAGTATAGTCTGAGAAAATGTGATCAATTTTTACTCTTTGTCTGCGATTCTCTAAAAAACTCATAATGAAATTTATTGCATTGACACTACAACCTTCTAGCCTTAATTTTTCTTCTAAAATATCGAAATTCATTGAATTAAATGCTTTGCTTAAATCAAGTAAAGCAACCGCTGTAAACAAATTTTGATTTAAATTTTGTTTAATTTTTTCTGTGATTGATAAAATCGCATCAGATGTACTGAAATTTGGTCGAAATCAAAACTGGATCCACAAGATTTATTAGTATCTAGTTTATTTACTACATTTCTAAGATCATGGTAGGAAATTAAGTTGAAATGGAACTGTTCCCTTCGTATAACAGGTTGTTGAGATGAGAAGTTTCCATTTTCTTCGAATTTAAAATTGAATTTACCCATATTTTCAAAATTTCTGTTTAAAATATTTGCGATATCCTTTTTATTTTTGTACATCCTATTATCATGCTTTATTTCTTCAATGTGAATACTTAGCCTTTTAGTTTTGCCAATACTTTTATTAAGAAAATTCCATCTTTGGTTAGATTTTGTTAAGCGTTTGAAGTAATTCTTTACATTAGTTTCGTACCTAGATTTGCAGCTCTTTTTGATTAATTGCTTAGCGTGCTCATAATTGGTCCACTTAAGATTGATGGCATCCGATTTTGAAAGTTCAAAGAGTATATTTATCTGTTCTTTAATCAAGTCAGAATCACGGGGTTGGTTAATCACTGGTCTTAATTTAGTGCTAATAATTTTGGTTCGCAGCGGCGCTACTTTATTTAAGGCTTTGGTGATTTCATGTATCATGTTTATTATAATTATAATAAATCCAATTGAAAGGTTAACGCAGGATCTGATCATTTACACTAAACTATATGGCTTCAATTTCAATGAATGTATACATACTGAATCTTGAGTCTTGACCCACCCCGCTAAAAATGTTAACCCAATCTGGCTAATTGGTTACCAGAAACACGGGTCGATCCGTTTTCAGTCTCTATCTGTATAGACCATTGCTCTTTTTAAATTATCTATGATTTTACATCGAACACAAATAAATTATAATTGAAAAAATTTAATGAATAAATGATATTAGTTTTATTCAAAATTTTCAAATTTACGGCTTAATCAAAATATGTAAATTCATGGCATGTTGCACAATTTTATAAACAAAGTCATGTCCAAGAGAATATGCCGCATAGCTTTTAATAAGCTTTACAGTTTACTAGTACTGATAAACAATAAATAAAGAATCATGCTAATAATTTCTTTTTAGAAGAAATCATTTCAAATTTGAAGGTTACCTACTACGAGCCGGATGAGAATATTGGAAAGTGCCTCGAAATGAATCATTCCCACTATATATTTGTGGATGAGGGTAGAATACTTCCTTCTAAAGAGCCATCACCAGCAGTTGAGCGATTGCGCACGAGGTTTCAAATGGAAATGTCTGAAAAGGCATTCCATACCAGCTTGTCTACTAGTCTTTCACCTAAACGAAGACCTACATATATAACATCCGTGATAAATTCCGATCATGCTCCAAATACCATTCCAGCAGTTTGTTTTGCAATAAGTGGTGAAATTAGCTCCTTAAGGCGAGTAAAATTCATGCAACATTTTGATATTAATAAAGTAGTATTTTTCTAAAATTCTAACTATCTAAGTTTGTTATTGTAATCTTTTCTGACCTCTTCTTTTATAATATCTTATTGAGAAATTTTTTTCTAATCGTCGACTTTTATTGTTAGTAACTGTATCTCGTATATGTGGAACATAAACTAGAGAGTATATATGTAAATATATATATATATATATATATATTGTTCAAAAACATTTTTTTACAAAATATTTCATTCCCACTTCAAATCAAGTTGATGATAAGAATACTGACACCAAAATTCAACTTGCTTGGTCAAATGGTTTACGACGGCAAATAATTTAAAAATTCTGGCTAATTTTTACTATTTAGAATCACCTAAGAAGAATTGGTAGATCTAAAATTTTCTTCCAATTTGTGTTGCTTTATTACCTCAATAACGAACATTAATAAAAAAATCTAAAACATGACGGTATAGAGACAATAAGTAGGGGACTTATAAGGTTTGTTCGGTCTCAACCAGAGATGGAAATGGGACGGATTTTTATCAACTGTCCTGCTCCGCCTCACAGAATTTGTGCCCTGCCCCATTTCCACGTGTTGACATCTGCCCTTCATTGCCCCATGTTTAATATTCGACCGCCCAAATTGGTTTACTAAGAAATTCTGCTCTTAAACTACTGACGATATTTTATTGCCCCCATATTTGTTCTATAACCATTTTCATTGAACTACACCACACCACCACTCAAATATTTTGAATCCTTACCTCCCAGAAAATACAGAATTATTTTTTAAAATGTCATCTCTACTATTACTACCAATACGAACGTGATGCCAATGCATATTAATAGCATTATTAATACAATATAATACCTTCCAATCTATAGACTACAAATCAGATCAAAATGATTTTGCTGATATCATTGAATAGAATAAAATTTCACCAAGATCTAAAAGTGCATGGTATTTAGTTTTTCAAAATGTGACTAAGTTTCCATGTAAATGGAATTTTTTTAAGAAGGGAACTTTGATGTAAAAAAATACTTTTACAATCTCTAAAATTGGCAATCTCTTAGTTTAAACTTTCTTAACTAAAAACTGTTTTTGCTCCACTTTTGCCCCATGAATACTCACTTTAGAAAAATCTTGCCCCATACCGGCCCCGACCTTTCCCGCCCCACCGTGCCCCATGGGTCGACCCGCCCCACTTTGATCTCTGGTCTCAACATTTTCTGGGGATATATTTATAATCATTTTGTACCTCCTTTTTCAGCAACGTTTACCACTTTCATGTATTTTACTATTCTTTTGACATTTTGGTTAATGTAGTATGTGGATTTCGCAAATCATCATACTGAACTTCATTCTCTCAAATAACAACATTGAGCTACTCGAGACGTTTGAAAAGTTCTGAGACTTTTTCGAATTCTGTGTTTTATAGTTGCTTTCGATTAAAAGTTCAAAACGAAACCTTTAATCAGCAACATAATATATTTATAGGAGTAATTTTGTACAGTTAATCTCATTTTTTGAAAGTATGAGCCATATTCATTGATAATCAATCGCTCGGGTAGCTTTTGCAGTCCTTCTGCAAACCAACTTTCAAGAGTCTGACGAATACAGCTATTCATAGCTGCTTTCACCTCTTTCAAATCTTCGAATTTTCTTCGTCGCAAAGTCTTCTTCATGGGATCGAACAAATGATAATCACCTCGTTTAACTGCCTCTGTATCTCCCGCGCCAGATAGTTCTCGTTTCCATAAGAAGAATACTATAGATTGTTGATTTTGATCTGGTTATGACAAGAAATCAAGATGAGAGAAATTTTATATATTATGTTCATAATTAAACTGTTTGTTTTGAACATTTGATCGAAATCAACTATAAAACACAGAATTAAGAAGTCTCAAAACTTTTCAAACTCCCCTCGTATTTCCAAAAAGATCATATAATAGTTTTCATAAAAAATTATGGAAAGTGGGATTTCTTCTGTTAAGTACCATACATGGTGCTTAAACGACATGGTAGCATTTGGTGCCATGGTCTCATTGGCGAGTTAGGACATGTGTTGTTGCTCAGCATATCTTGGTAAAGGCCTACGTCTTGATGGGAGGCTCTACACAAAGGGCGCTCAAAACCAATTGAGGTAATATAAACAAGCAATGAAGCTACCAACCACTTGATGTTTTATTACAATATTTTCGATGTTCATGCGGGTGATTACATCTATTCTGCTTAATGATTGATGATGAAGACCAGAAGGATACAAGGTACATTTTGGAAAAGTGCCTTATGAGACAATGCATACAATTTCGCTGAACCACTTTTGCATATATTCAATTTTTCTGTAAGAAGTGGAATCTTCCCCAAGATCTTTAAAATAGCTCGGGTTGTTCCTTTAGTCAAAGACTTGAAAAAAAACTCGTTGGGATAATCTTCGGCCAGCTTCTATCACCCCAGTGTTTCCAAGAAAATTTGAGCGTCTCTTATTTGATTGTTTTATATCAAAAGACTACGAATCAATCATTTCTAGAGAATAATTTGGATTTAAAAGACAATCATCTTGTTTTTTAGCACTCCATCGAATTGTCCAGGACATTCAAAATTTCTACAATAGTCAGAAGTTTGTGCGTTTGCCTTAGACTTAACCAAGGCTTTCGACAAAGTTTGCAGAAACACTATAATTGAGAAGTTATCAAAAGTGTTTAAAGACAAACCTCACATAATTAACCTAGTATCCGATTTTCTTTCTAACCAGTGCCACTATTTAGAAATGAATGGAGACAGTTCAGTAATGTTTTACACCAATAGTGGCGTACCGCAAGACACTGTCCTAGGGCCTCCATTATTCAATATTGTTTATGATGGACTGTCATATTATCATGAAGATGTTCGTCTCACGAAGTTCGCCGATGATATAACCGTAGTAGTTGCTGCTATGAATTCTGACATTTCTGAAAAAGTTTTGAAACATGTAAAGAATTGGTGTAATGCAAATAACTTTTAAATGCCTCAAAGTCAGTATAATTATTTTTTAACTGTTCATGTGACACTGATCCTGGTAAAACCTTCGGAATCAAACGAGTGAAGCATGCAAAAATACTGGGAATTACTTTATCAGATGATTTGACCTTTCTTGAACATGTTCGATTACTTTGCAGGAAACTTGCCCAGAAAGCTGAAATCCATTGGCTACAATTTTTTTGAATTACAAACCCTCTATATCTGCTTATTCCTTAGTCAAATAACGTATTTCCTTCCTGTTTGGGGTGGGGTTAATTTGGGTGAACAGGGAAAAAAACGATGCACTTCAAAAGCGACTGGTTACTTATGGTGTGATTGAAGATTTCAAGCCATTTCAACAATTAGTTGGTGAAGCAGATTCATATTCATGTGAAACTACATGTATATTGCATCGGACATTCATGTTTTGGAGGATGCGTTACCAGTACGCAGCACATACAGCGAAGATCATTTGAGAAAATGGAATCCTGCACCTTATAAGTTGCTTATCAAGAAGTACGAAAACTTGTTCCCAACTCGTTTTTTGAGAACTTGAACTTTCGCACCATGATTGCAGATTGTACTTCTTATCAATTTTGTATAAAGGCTTTTTTGATTACTATCAGATTTTCTTTCTGATTTTTAATAAATTCTTATGTTATCTTTTCTTATCATTGTCATATTTTGCTGAGGCTAAAATTATTAACATAATGAAATGCTGGCTTTAGTATTATTTTCTCTTATTAGCAAATATTTCTATTACAGACGTCTGAAAATGTTATACTTATTTGGGTTTAATAGTTGTGGGTTCTATGCCAATTAGCATATTCAAAATTTAAAATCCATTAGTCCAGAATTCACGAAATATAGCTTTAGAAAAAAGTTGTATATTTGAATTTATTATTAATAGCCCTTTAAGTTGATTCTAAGCTGTGTAATAATATTTACATCAATTACTTTGATAAACAAGAAAATTTTAAGTGATAAAAAATGGTCAGGTTTGACTAAAAAATTGAATTCTTAAATCGCTTGCATTTGTAAACCCTCACCAAATGAGCTGAAAGCTGAAAAGTTACCTAGTGTTTGAAGTGTTTATCATCAACTTTAAAATTTGAAGTAGCAGGAATCTTAATATATATATATATATAAGAGTATAATCCTTTCCCCCTGTTTAGGCTCATAACTTTCAGTCTTGAAGAATGCATTCCATGTATTATTGCTAATAATACTGGTGGTGTCTGTAGTCTGATTGCAAGCATGCTGTCAAATCAAGTAAAGTCAGAAAAGTCAACACCTTCCTCTGAATGGGCTACTCTCCTGGAAACCTGCGCAAAGCATTCCAACCTACTCACCCTTCTGAAAAATAATGATATAGATCATTGTGTTTTAGATATTCTCCTTAACATTGGTAACAAGCAAAGTTGGATGCAGCAGATATCTTTTGCTGTGCGACTACAGCGAAATGATGTTGTTCAGCGCTTGTTAATGATGTACCAGAACACCATTGCAAAGGAAAGAACAAATCACTTTAAAGAATTTTCCCAAAAAGTAACTGATCTGTGTTATGTACTATTAAACTCGGATCATAGCGATATATTCCAAGTTATATATGAACGTTTATGCCGAGAAATTGTTGATGTGTATAAAGAGACAGGTATTCACACTATGATTATAGTTTCTACAGCTTTTCAGAAATATCAAATTATATCGATAAGTTAATGGGGTCTACATTTTACAGCAAGTTCCATTCAATTAATGTCTATGATGCCAAGTTATCTTCAGATGACATAAATTATTTGTTTTTCACGTACTGCTTGCTTTCAAAGAGTTTCAAAATTAGTCAGTATTTTTGGAGAAGTGGGAAAAATCAGATTGCCAAAGCATTGTATGCTTGTCAGATTCTAAACAAGTTGTCTGAAATTGAGCCTTCCTTAGAAGACAGAAATCAAATGCAGAAGCTAAGCACACTATATGAAGAAAAAGCATATGCAATTATAAGCAAATGCTGGTTAACAGACGAAGCTACTGCATGCTATATTTTAGATCAGCCTCTTCTGGAATTTTGCAGAATGTCTTGCATTGAGCTTGGCATTATTGCAAGTTGCAAAAAATTTATTGGTCATGTTTCCTGTCAAGCTTTATTTGAAATAAAATGGTACCACGTCCCATATGAAAAAGTGAACATGAAACACAGATGGTTGTATATTCTCATTCCGCGGCTATCAAACTTACAATGCATGAAACGTGCTAGACATGATGAAGCTGTGTCTTCAACAGAAATGTATCTAACAAATGCAAAAAGAACAGAACTTTTTTCAAAGTCCAATTTTTGTGAGACTTGTAAGAGTTCGAATAAACTTAACTACAGATGTCCAAAGAATTCTTTTCTTGGATTACCACCAGCAAGTAAATATTTTTACTCATTAATCACGTATTTGTTTTTTCTTTCTGTTTTTACATATGTTGTGCTAATCGACTTTCCTAAAGAAGGAGTCTACTCTAAAATTCAATTTGAAGAGTATTTCGTAATGCTGTACATCATAACATTGTTTGTTGAAGAGGTTCGTCAGTTAGTAATGTCCAATGGGCGATTGCATAAGAAAATTATAACTTATTTTAAAAGCGGATGGAACATTCTAGATTTGATGTCCGTTTCATCTTATATAATTTCGGAGATATGCTTGAATACGGCGAAATATGGTACCAAAGACCAAAAACTTCAAAGTGAGTTGTACCACTTAACACATTTATTTCAAATTGTGTCATTAACTGGATTCAATTTGAGACTGACTCAGTTCTTTTATGCATCAGAGATTCTCGGTCCAAAACTCGTCATTATAAAAAATATGATGAAAGACATTTTGTTTTTCTTATTAATACTGATTGTCTTCCTTGTGTCCTTCGGGATTGCAATTCAAGCGGCTCTTAGACCCGGTGCAAACAGCACCGTAGGAGGCGTAATTGACGAAGTTATTCTTTCACCTTACTGGTTAATGTATGGAGAGCTGGAAAATGTTCTCACTGAATTTTCAGATAAGAAAAAAACCATTTGTTCTGTCAATACAACTGGCAACATCGAAGTCGAACAAATTCCCTTCTTTTGTACATTTCGATCTTATTTTGCGATATTTTTCGTTGCTTTATATTTAATGCTATCAAATATTTTGCTATTAAACATGTTAATCGCAATGTTCAACTTCACATTCCAAAAAGTTCAAGAACAATCTGAAAGTTATTGGAAACTTCTGAGGTTTGAAGTTCTGCTAAATGAGTATCAAAGTAAACCTAGCTTGCCACCACCGTTTATTATCCTTTCCCATATAAAGGACTTTTTTGTTTGGATATGCACATGCATTACGTGCCAAAGAAAGAAGAAAAAGGATGTTTTGGAAATAGCGTTTAATGAATATCTAGATGACTTTGCAAAAGACATTATTTTAGAAATATTTGATTTTGAAAATCTCAATGAACTAAAGCCATCTGAATTTGAAGTTTTTGAAAGAAAGCTTAGTACTAAGATGTTGGAAATGCAATCTAAGTTAAGTTTAGTAACTACGAAAATTAAACTTTAGCAAAATGGCGCTCATTTACTGCATTCAAAACAAATTTAGGTTCGTGGTTTTTCCCACGAATACTACTCTGTCTTACATATATTGCTATGCTCTGTAAAGTTTTGGGTTATTGAATTCATTAAGTTTTAAAATACCTAATAAGTAATAGCTCTATCATTAGTATTCACTTAAGTTGAAATGAGCCAATTTAATTATTACTCGCGAACTGACCCGTCTAACACTGATCCACGATCGGAACCAATCAAAGAAAATTTACTAGTAAAATACTCTGAAAATGTTTTAAAAGATATTTTCAATAAAACAATACAAGATCAATAAAATAATACAAAAGTAGTTGATATCTTTAAAAATTTCAAAATTTTCAGTTTTACTTCTTAGATGGTTCCTTTAATCATCCACCCTAACGATTATAAATGACGCGCAACCCAACCTGACCCGTCAAATTTTTTAACCCTACCCCGTTTCCCACTTCTATTGGAATCATTTCACAAAAGTTTCATTTTTTAAATTTTACAAAATTTGCGATTTTAAGGCCAAAAAATTACTTAAAACGTGTACTGCATTAGATAACTTTACAATCTTTGTAAAAATGAGCTTTACTTTTCATCACACTTCTAAATATCACTATTCAGCTTCATGGTAAAAAAGTCATTTTTATTAAGTTATACATAAGAAATCACGCCATAAGATTTCCTGAAATGACTCCATTGATAATAATTGCACAAAGAATAATTTAAATTGGCTCCACTGTAATTTCATATAAATATTTTTAATAAAAGTGGAATGTTCTGAAAATATTGTATTAATATGAAAAAGGCAGCTGTATTTGTTACACCATTTAGGCAATTCATGGTATGATAAATGAGGGAAGATTATCTTTAATGCTCTGTTCTGTATATTCTCAATGCCTTTTGTTTGGTTTTAGAAAAGATGACTTCCAGAAAAGTGTGCATTAATCTAAAATTGATCGCACCATGATACATAAACCATCATGATATTCTTGATATTGACTCCACTAAATTTAAGAAGGCGAATTATGTGGAGTCTTTTAGCTGTTTTAGTTATCGTGTGTTTGCAATGATTTCCCCACTTAAAATCACTTTAAATTTCAACACCCAAAAATTTAGCAGACGAAACGCGTTTAATGATGCTGCCATCAATTCAATATTCTGGTGGAGGAGTAAAATCCTTTTAAAAGGTTATGGTAAGTTCTTTTGATTTATCAGCATTGAGAGAAACCTTATATATCTGGCACCAGTTTATTAGTTCCTTAAAAATAGATCGTATTCTTGAGGTATGATTAACGAATTGCCAAACCGTGATGTTGTAAACAAATTTGACATGATTTTCATACTTTATTAACAGACTGTTTATTAAAACTATATATAGCCACGTTCCAAATTAGCACCTTGAGGGAAACTATCTTTAATGAGTTTTGCTGATGACAAAGTACCATCAGGAAGTTTTATTTTTTGTATACTGTTGAAGAAAAAATCCACGTGAGAGTAATAATAGATACGCCATGTTCTTCAAAGAAGCAGTACACAAACAAAAAAGAGTATTACTTAATTTCCAGGATCAAAAGAGACATCTAGTCTGAATTTGACCTGAGGTATATTTACGCACAAAATTGAAATCAGAGAACTAACTTGCTTACTTCGTGATTGTCTTTCAAATATAATAGGTGTTCACAAGCAAATATGTTGTGATACAATACGTAGAGCAATTAAACATTCTGGTAAACTCAGGCTTATGCATGTAGCAGAATTTTGATCCCCACCCTAAGTCACTCCACTAAATTTTATGTGGGGAACCTCACGGATCCCACGACACAAATTATATGTATTTATATTTGTACTAATTACTTTTAAAGTAATTTCCCCCTCCTGTTCTCTTGCTATAGGACTTTTGACAAAAATATTTTCAAAATTTTGATTATAACATATTTTATTTTTACATGAAACTTCTGTTTTTGTTGTCCACTTTAAGATTTTATATCTTTTGTAAAGCAAATGACCTCCAATAAATACATTAACCAGGTTTTGTCAAAGCAGAAAGCATCAAAAAAGTCGACCACTTTAAAAACTCATGACTTTCAAACCCTGGGTTTTAAAATGATGATGTAATCACCTATTTGATGATCTTATTTTGTAGAAAAAATATTGTTTAAAAAAAGTACTACAAAGTTTCATGGAAAAATATTATTATACGGGTGGGGACTGAATCAATCCCCTTTTGAGTTCAACAAACAAAAATAACGTGTGGCAAACAGGGTTAAAATTACTTTTATCCAATGAAGTCTCTTGTGACCGCTATTACAACCTCAATAGAAGATCGGAAGAGTGAACAACCGGAGTTTTGATGGGTTGCTGTTCAATTACGCTAAATACAAAAAAATTATGATATTAATGTCTGGTGAGTTAGGTTGTCAAATTGCCAAGGTAAAAAGTCGTAGAAATTGGAAGAAATCTAACTAATTGATTGTTCGGCTTTGTGACATGGTGCGGAAATTTACTGCCATATCCAAGGCAGAGATGGAACCGGCCGGTGCCGGCATTTTACCGGCGCTTGGAAATTTCAAGAAAGTGCGGACAAAATTAAAAAAATATTTCGTGATTTATCAGATAAGTAGAGAATATTTTGTTAAGTTTGAGAGAAAATCCTATGAAAATCTAAAGGTTCAGAAAATTTTATTCTTTCTTCAGACTACAGTATTGCCATTAATATAATACTTCAATTTATCACTTTGGAATCTCTCATTAATTTTAGCGATAAGTTAACTTATTTTTTTTTTGATTGTGTAATTTTGTTTTATGGAACTAACTAATAATATTATTAACAGAGGTTTTTTATCATAAAGAAAGTTATATCCCGATTCATGGGTCTTAGAACAAGATTGAGCAACCCCTCAAACCTCAAAATCGACAAAAGAATTTTTTACCAATTATAATATTCAAGTTGTGCAATGGTCACCGATTCGCCAGATCTAGTACCCATAGAGAACGTGTGGCAGATTCTGATGGATTTTTTCGAGAAAATAATCCCACAAATCTAAAAGAATTAAAGAGTTACATCCTTGAATCGCAACACCAAATAACTCAAGAAGTTAGAGTCCGTTAACACAATGTAGAAACAATATGATAACACCGTGTAGAAAATAAATGGTTACTTCAGAAAAACTCACTAATATTTTGTATGTCCACCATTATTGGCCAAACACTAAGCAATGCGATTTGACATTGACTCGACCAGCTTTCTACAATAATCATCAGTAATCTCTGTGCATCATACCACTTTACTTTGCTCCTTCAGATCGTTGACTGATGTGCATTGGCGCTTCCTCACACAGTTTTTGATGTGATGCCAGCAATTTTCTATGACGTTGAGGTCTGGGGAGTTTCCCGGCTAGTTCTCAAGCAGCTGAAAGTCTTGTGATGCAATCCACTGTTTCACAACGTTGGCGCTGTGGCAAGGAGCACCAACTTCTTGTAGTAGAGATGTTTCGCGAAGCTGCATGAACATGGGAACTTTCTCCTGAATTACTTTGAGGTAGGCCTTGGTGTGACTGTCTCGTTGTGAGGAACAAAATGCAGACCAGCACGCTCATTCGCAGTTATAGCACCCCAAATCATCACAGAAGGTGCTGAGCGGACAGTTTGTTGCGTGTAACTTGTGTTGAATCTTTGGTTTCTTGGTCGTCGAACGTGTGGTATGATGTAAGCTGGCAAATTTTGGATTCGTCACTAAACATTACTTGATGCCACATCTCAAGGGTGTAGTGTTGGTATTGCCTGAATAAGGGCAACCGGTCTCGAATGGTCTTTGAGGACAATCGGTGTTTGGCTGCTGGTTTGCACAATGGAAGGTCAAAGGTAGTATTCAATTGACGCCTAATGATGCATGTTGATACATTCTGCACTACTGCACCTAGATTTGCTTGGACTTCAGAAGCTGAAGAGAATGGTTGATTGACGACGTAACGGTGAATGAGACGGTTAGTCTGAGGGGTTATCACTTTTGGTCTTCCAGACCGCTTGCGAGAGGAAAGATTTTGCAGTTGCTGATAACGAGTGACACTTCTGGATACCGAAGATACTGACATGCCCATTCTAACAGCTATAGCGTGATAATTGTACCCCTCCTCTTACAAGATATGAATTTGAGCACGATTTGTTGGTGAAATTTCACTACCACGGACCATATTTCAAACTATAGTGATAGTGCTTTTTCAATAAAAATATATTGTGTGTAAATCTAAAGTTGTGTTGATTAGATTGGCTAAATGAATTTTTTGTAAATTCTAAGAAAAAATTGGGAATTCCAAGCATTTTACGAAGTTTCTAGGAAATAGCATAAAACAAACTTTAGGCAAGTTACTGTTCCCAAACTTTTGGCCAGTACTGTATATTAAATTCAAATTCCTGCAATCTTAAAGTTGATATAGCTTTTTTCCAGATTGTCTTTTTACATAGCAACTAAAATATTCAAAAAATTATAGCATACAAAAACTAAAAAACGGTAGAATTTCACCATATAGATGTTTTTTTATTGGTATAAGCTAAATGAATATTAATAAAATTTTCATGAAATCATAGCATTAGGGTTTTTCAAGCATGGCATTACTTTGAAAACCTAGCAATCGTCCTAAAGCAAGAGTTTTAAGCTGATTTCTTTTGGGGTAACAAAACTACCTTAAACTTAGTTTAACCGTTAATGGAAACTAGTTAACGAGAAATTGCAGTAGATGTTTGCCGTTTGTCTGATCGCATGTTTGGTGCGTTCAGACGAGAAACTTTTGATGTATATCATCTGATATACTTCAAAAAGATGCTCGTCTGAACGCACTTTATTCAAATTGGCATACATCAAAAAGATGCTCGTCTGAACCCACCCTTAAAATCAATCTCAGCAGTTAGGTTTAAAAATTCTTTAAATTACATACTCTAAAGGTTTTGTGAGCAAAAAAAGCTTTATTGAACTCAAATAAGAAATAGCCACAAATTTTTGATAAAATTGATAGTGGTATTAACAATACCTCAAAAGAGCCGGTTAAATGTAGGTCCTGCATTTCTTAAATGATATTTTTGAAGATTTTCAGTTTCTGTTATTTCAACCAGTGCCATTAGTACTTACGTATTCACACGGGCGTACGCAGGATTTTCTGATAGTGGGACATCTTATAGTCCTGATAAAGTGAGTGACTGACATTTTTTAAAATAGACCTAAACATGGATTTCTTTCACAACTCTTCTTTTTATTGTTTTTCAATCGCTGAAAATTTTAACAAAATTTTTTAATTAAACAAGCAAAATCAATTTTGCAAACCTGCCGGGAGGGAACATTTAACCATCCCCCCTTGCATACCCCACTGCGTATTCATTTGAATATCATAAGTATTCAATTTAAACAGATTGTATTTATTCAAATTCGCTTATCAAAATTGTTTGACTTGTAACTCAAACAAGAGCAGACATATAGAAATGAAGTTGAAAAGGCGAAGAAAAGCAACTGAATCGGTGAATTTGAGAAAAACCAGTAGCAATTGTGAGCACAACCAGTTATATGAGAAAATATGCATTTTAATATGCAAAGACCCGAGCAACGATGCTATGTGCTTGTGTGGAAGAGAAATTATGAAGCACCCCAGTGAAGCAAGGATAAGTGACGATAGATTTTGGAGCTCTTTTCAAAACACAATGCAAATACCATGCAAATCGTTTGGAAGGTTACGTTTCACCGGAAAATCAAAGCTGCATAAAGCTAGTTATATTAGAGTAAGTGTGTTGTATAACAGTATACATTTCAATAAATAATATTTGCCTCGAAATATATAATTTTCAATGTAAATATTTAGTAGAAACTACTATAACAGCTCTACTACATTATAAATAACAGAAGATCAAGAATTAATTATAATTTTTAGAATTTAAATGTTATTTCATCAGATAAATTACAAACACCTTTCTAGGGTTTCTAATATTAAACCAAAAATGAAATACCAAATTTTATGTTTCAAATATACTATATATAAATATATATATATATATATATATATATACGTATATATATATATTCATTGTAAACAACAAGAAATATTTTGTGTATACATTAGGGAAACGAGAAGGCAATTGGAATAGAGAATTTCAGAGCATGTGCGAGGTCATCTTCAATCAGAAATAAATTACCATGAACATTCACCTAAGAGGAAAAACTTTACTATTTTAATGAAAACCAAGCATACAAAAATTGCAGAAGCTATATTCATAAAAGAAACTAAAGAGAATTTATTAAATGAACAACTAAGTCAAAGATTAAACATCGTATAAGATCTACGATTTACAATTTTAATATCATAAAATTTGTATTTACCACCATATCATTTTAGTTATTATGTACTGACGATGAGTGGAGACATTCGATACATGTATACATAAAATATTTTTTGTTTTTTGCAATGAATAGATTAAGCACACCTTGTACACAATATATATATATATATATATACCAATATCATCGAGAATCTCAAAAATTATGGTATTCAATGTTTAATAGTTTTAATTTATTGTTCTTTTAGTAAGCTTAAATTTCTACAATGGCATGTCCCATAAATCATTTAATCAAAAATGACAAATCAGTTATTGCACTTTAGTATTGGAAAGTAATTGTGTTGAATTTAAACACAAATTCTAAAATATATATAATATCAATAATTTTGAACGTCATGATGCTTATCAATTCAGTATTTTGAGAATTGATTATTATGTTTCTATGTAGGAATGAAGTTGCATTTTTGTAGGCTTAGGGTCTAAACGTGTGTCATGTAAAACAACTCTAAAATGAAGGGGATAATGAATCCCTAATATTACTAAGCTTTTTTATAAAATGGACACTAAGTTGCAAAATGAAAACTGATCAAATAATGCAAAATATGTAGTGTTCAAAAATTGTACAAAATTGTTGAAATTTTTGTTTTTCATCATCAATTACGACACAAAAGACGAAAACATTTCTTTGATGAAGAACTACAGATAGTGTGGTTAGAAGGAAAATAATATTATATTGCAGTCAATAGTTTTCCATTCTCATTGACGCTTCAAGTATGTAGCTGGAGAAACATTGCTAAAGATAAAAAACACTTCAGCAGTGACAGGTGTTTTTTCAATTTAATGAAATGAGCTTAGCATAGGGTGATCATGACCGGGCAATCCCGCATTATAAACAAATGTCCCGTATCCCGATTTTAATAAAAATCTCAATGTATTCGACCACTTTGCTCTTTTGAATAAATAATGAACATTTGTTGGATAGAGTATGCCTAAAATTATAACTAAGTGTTACTTTGATTAAGAAAGGAAAATGTGTATGTCTAATATCATAAAATATGTAGAATAACAATTGGCTATTAATTTTTAATCAAAATTAGAAAACCCCTATTGGAAAAATGTATTCGGCCACCTGAAAAAATTTTAACAAATGAGCAAATCCGAAAAAACTAAATTCAAAATAAAATACTTAAGTTAATAATTGATGCAATACAAGCACTTAGCAACAAAGTTCTCTCTTCTAATATTTTGCAGGGTGTCCCTTTGAACGAATAACAGCCTCAAGGTGATAAACGATTGAAGCAAAAAGTCTTTCAATAAAGCTGTTTGGAATTGCATAAATTTTTTTCTGTATTGCGCTCCACAGCTCGTCTTCAGTGTGAAGATTATGCTGTCCATTTCGATATTTGACCTCTTTCCACATATTTTCGATAATTTTAAGGCCTGTAGATTGGCCAGGCCAGTCTACAAGGACAGCAACCCAATTATTGTGGAGGAAATTTGTCATTTCTTTTGAGGTATGATATGGAGCACCATCCTGCTAATATATTGAATCACTTGTAAGGAGTGGCAAGAGTTCCTTTTCTAGAATCCGAGCGTATTAACTAACATTAGACCAATGTTCAGATGAATTGTCTCTCATAAATTGGCCCTCCTCATCCGGCGTAATCCTTGCTTTGAGGTTAAGAATGGGATTCTGGATGCCACTAAAGTCATAATTGAGTACTTCTTCAGGATGTTTCGCACAGTTCTTGCTATCACAAGGTGACCATTAGCGCATTCCTTGCGAAATTCCTCTGAAGTCTTCCTGGAACTTCCCCTTGAAAGGCACATAAGAGCTGATTGGGAGGTTTTAGAGGTCTTCCTTTGTCTTCTGGACTTTGGCTGGGGTCAATGATGTTTTCAGAAGTGAAACAGCTGATGATATATCGAACAGTACTTCGAGGTCGCACTACAAGTCGCGCTATATTACGTTGACTCATCCCTTCCAAATGTTTGGAGATAATCAAATCGCGGATGGCAGGAAGTACGTAACCAGGCATCATAAATGACGAAGAAAGTCTGTTATGAAACATTTTCAATATAAATAGACTGAAAAAAAGCTCAACCAATGAAATTTTTTACAGATTCTCTGGTTTGGTCGGAAGTGGCCGAATACATTTTTCCAAGAAAAGATTTGCTAACTACAAGCACTGTAGCATTTCTCTTTGAGATTTAAAGTAAACAGTGATAATTATGTATCAACATTGATGAATTCCTCTTTCTGCAACCCCAAATCTAATAGAAAAATCACTATGATATTCTTGGCGTCCATTTCTTAGAAATATTTATTACAAATCATGGGTGGCCGAATTCTTTTTTCCAGTACTGTATGTTATTTTTAGTCTAGCATTTAAATGTAAAATTAACTTAAAAATAAACAAAGAAATGCACGTACACGTACAGTGCAGTGGAAACGGAAGCAACTGCAATAGCTTTTTATACAGGGTGATTCGGATTTTCCAGTCACTTATCAACTAATGACTAAAGCTATACCGGATTTCTGGTTGTAGTGATAGTTCATAATTGGTGTGCTACGCTTATTGGGCTTTAAAATGGTACATGTATACTATTGTCCAAAGAAGGATTGTCTTACAATAAAAAATTTTCAACCGATTTTCTTCAAACATAACTCCCCCAATTCAAGCGATTGTAGGTATGAAAAACAGAAGTCCTACATATTTTCTAAATATCAGATTTTTGTAACTTTTTTCTTGTATACATATATATTATATAAAAACATTCAAGCTCCTATGAAACACTTAGCCATTCATCATGAAATAAAATGCACAAAATAATTGTTTTCATAGTTTTTTTTGCAAATATTCATATATATATATATATATATATATATATAGGAATAACCCTCTACACGTTTTTGCAAAATGGAATTTAGTCTTTTGCATTCAACCACTCCATTTTCCCTGCAGGAAAATGGAATGGGATATTAAACACAGTTACAATTTTTTTTCAAATGCTAAGTCTATTTCATCCATTTCTCAATCGTCTTTCCAAACATGAAAATGGTTTTATGCTATGTTAAAGAGGTTGGTATAATATTAACACTTACAATTTTTCGCGATTTTGTCAGAAAATATTAAAAAAACGTTTATACAATTACTTTTTATGAAAATTAAAATATGCAAGTTTGTTTAAATTTTAGAACAAATAATTAAAAAAGCTAAAATGCGTATAACTTGAGATAATTATGTTGGCAACCAATGCCAAAAATGTTATTATACAGTACTGCTTAATGCTATTATTTTGAGTGTTCCATATTACCTACACAATGTTATCTTAACAAACAATGGTTCATTTTATAGCGCAACTAATATGAAAATTCACCACAATAAATTATAAGACACAATTTTATTGCAATTGATAATTAGAGACATTTTGACTTACCTTGCGCCTTCACGTCACTTTTGTTTAATATTTGCAAAAAATTGATATATACTATTGTTAAACAAAAGTAATCTGCATTACCTTTGAATAAAAGTAACATAATGCCTCCTCTCTTTGAAACCTGTTTACTTTATTAGAATGGATCTTACTTATAAAAGATTTCCCTGGTAAGATAGTTGAGAGGCTATGCCCTCCTAATTTTGCAAAATTCATGCTATATGGGAATATATGGCATTTGTAAAGATATTTTATAGATATTCTAGCATTGCCACAATATTAGAACAGGGAAAACATAAGTAATTGTATGTGCCAGCAATTAATAGTAGTAAGCATTTATTAGCATTCAAGCAGGTATTTAACGTAAATCATACAAGAGAATTTTGTATGCTATACTGCGCAAGTGAGAATCTAGAGTAAATATTAACCATCATAACTAGAATGTGAGAATTGCAAACAAGAGGCCAAGGCCCCGAAACATCATGGTCACCCCACTGCCCCCTCCCCTCACTAAAACATTGGTCGAATGAATTTTGATTTTCACACCAATTGACTCTGAATCAATTATATTCATTTAATACATCCGAGGTCTTTTGAAAGAATTTAGTGATTGACATGTTGTTCATCCTTATAACTTGGGGTAGGGCCCGTATCGGGCATGAACAACGCGTGCAGTGACGCGTACGGACCCGATATACGCGCTCTAAATGGAGCTGATTGCTTGTCGTTGCTATAAGATGCTAATTTTTAAATCCATTTGTTTGAATTACATTAAACCTATTAAGTAATATTTTATATATCGATTTCTGAATATGTATTTCATGAAAGACTAAACTTTATGTAGATTTCCAGCAGAAATTAAAAAATAGCACATAGTATATTACACTAAGCCCTCAATACTATTGACCTCTGTTGATACTGTGTTGATAAAATTATCATACTTATGTACATTATTTTTTATAGTGAGTTGTGAACTTTAGAAGGCGTTCCATATTGTTTAAATTGAATTAATCTAAGGTACCTATTTTGAAAGGTCTTACAAACAGGGTGGTATCTTCATGTGATAACCAAGACTTCGTTTTCAGTAAGAGATTAAATCAGAAGACCAATGACGTGGCCATGGGAAGACTTGTCCCCCTTTCATCTCGACACAAAACAGATATGAAATGGTCAAATTAAATGTAACAAAATATACCATAACGACAGATACACATGGAGATTATAATATTACTACAGTAAATCCCCCCAAGATAACTTCACAACGGTGAGGTAAGTTTCCCACTACTCTCAAGATTTCATCAATTCTTATTAATTGAATCTTTGTCTTGATTTTTTCGCTCAAAGCTTCAATGACTGGGGTTTAAACTGATGATAAACACTTTCTTTAAAATTGCCCCAAAGGTAATAGTCAACATGTAAAAATCTAAAGAACCTGGAGTAAAAGGAGTCCAAATCCACACCAAATAACACAATCTTCATGAAAATTATTGTTAGATTTTTCATCATTCATTTTTACGAATTGCTGTCTATGGGTTAAATATAAGGTTAACAACTTTGTTGCAGAATTATTGAAATTATGTGTACATATATATATATATATATATAACAATAATAAAATTTATTATGTCATCAACATATAAGTAAACTAAAATAACTACAAACTATAGTTTCTGTCTCTTAGAGATGCAAGCACTACATAAGCATAAAAAGAATCTTTTGCATTTAGAAGAATCAGAGTATTAATTTTAAAGAAATGTGAAGAACAAATTTTTAATTTCATTTTTCATTTCTCGTGAATCATTCAGTACATTAATGTTGTATTTTCGAAACAAATAATTGCTCATTCTATATGTGCGTCTAAAGTAATCATGTTCAGTTTTTACCTTTATTGCCTTTTTAATATTACATATGTTGCTTTTTCTGACATTCTTAAATGGAATATACAGTGATACATATTTCATTATGTTAAAATCAGTATTTCGAAATAAGTCGATGAAGTATTCAATATCCAAAAATTAAAGTCTTATCGATATCGGTAAAATTTGTAGAGAATCAGAGCACTTCTATAATCTAGTCTTCGAATTACCTATTAAATACACTTTTTCTGAAAAACTCGTTTGAGAATCTCACAAACATCAACATGCCATATTACTGATCCATATAAAAATCCCGATAATACAAGAGATTTATACAATGTAAACTTAACTCTGTAAAAAGTAGAATAAGGTATGTTTCGTTTAAGTAAACCAATTTTAGAAGAGCTGTTTTTTAATCTCGTTTCAATATGAAAAGACAAGCTCATATTTGAAGTAAGCATAATTCCAAGATCGTTAATTTTTCCAAAAAGAACACCATCAAACTTTCCTGGATTGAATTTCATATTATTTTGGCTTGTCCATATAAAAAGATTGTCTATATCTTTCTTTAGTGATTCAAACGATTACTTGTAATTTGGACATCATGAGCATACATGTAACATGATGTATTAAAGCCACAATCTTGTAAGTCATTTATAAAGATCAAGAATAAGATCGGCCCAGGCAAGAACCGTGTGGTACTCCACTCGTTACAGACTTAGTTGACGACAAATGATTATTCAAGAACACTCTCTGTTTACGATTATTGAGGTAACTTACAAGAAGCTTCAGATGGTTTCAATCAATGCCAATGTCACTTAATTTATTTATTAGTAATCAACGTGGTACTGATTCAAAAGCTTTGCTAAAGTCCAAGTATAGAATTGCTAGGCCAATATTTGCTCATTTAGATTAAGGATTTTTTCAGTATAACTCAGCAATTGATTAATGGTCGATCAATTACGACAAAAACCATGCTGTTTTATGGTTAATGCTTTTAACAATTGGTATAGGTTCATTAGAAATTATCTTCTCAAATATCAACGATTGGAAAATCGTTTTGTCAAATTGTTGCTTCCTAGAGAACTCTGATTCTTAAACAGTGGATTTTTGCAATCACAACCTAGCTCTTTTATTTCTCAATAGAAGGCTTACAAACGAACCAGTTGAATTTCCTAATGCTGCTGATTCTGTAGAAAGGCTCTAGCAGCAGTTTCTATTCCAAACAGTTTATCAAAAATTGGATTAATTTACTGTTAAAATGTAACCTTCTACACTCCAGTACTGCTCAACCCTCCTCTGACGGTCAGCTAATTATTCACACTTGTAAGTGTCTGATGAACTTTAAAAATTTTTTGAAACAATCTTTTTTTAAATGCAAAAGTACGGTCGGTTTAAGTAATGTCAAAGGCTTTGAACCCAGAATTTGGAGATTTTGATTACCCTATCTAATCGGTTTTAGAACTTAATGACGCGAAACTATTAATAGTTAATATAAAACGCTATATACCACTAAAACCTAAAAAAACAATGGCTCCTCGTTTCTATACAATCAAGGTAAACAAAACAGGGGAGGTTCTTACCAGGGATGCTTGTAGTAATTTGCTGGAATCGGGAAGCAATGAGTCTTATAGCGACGTGGACGAGGTGGGATCGGGATGATTGAGAGTTGACCTTCTACGGTATAGGCAAACGAAACTTTGCTTCTAATCCTCACTTCTGCACTCTTTTTTAGTGCCACTTCTCTTCGTCAACTTTTGAGTAATACCGACAGCACTTCCTTTTGTTATTGTGGTCCCAGTTTTCTGCTGTCTTCTCCGGCGTTTTCCTGCAGGTTTTTTATAGCCTTCCCAGTGATTGACTGGAGGTTAACCAATTTTGTGTAAATACCGCCTAGATTTCTATTTTTAGTAACAAACTTCATCTTTTCTAGCTACGATTCCAATCAGGGGGTAGTACCCTGCCCTGGAAACTGTAGTTAGATTTGGAAAACACTGCTGTTAATAAATTTTACAAACTAAATAAATACATAGCACCGAATTTTCCCACAGAACGATATTTTTGGCAAAATTGATACTGATTTTGAACCTTTTTTTATAAATATTTGTTTTGAAATGCTATATTTAAAAGGGATTTTTGGTATCCCACAATTTTAGAACTTTTAAGTTGGAATATGACCTCCTTGAAATTTTAACAACTGCCGTTAAAAGAATTTTTCAATCTAAAATGACAGTTTTTTGCCCTTCTTTATTCCAAAGTAGGGGAGTCACTGGTCAAGCATAGCATTTAAACTGCTTCTAATAGATTGATAATAGCGCTGTTCATGATGTTTGTAATCAAATTATAGATGCCTTGAAATATTACATGTTACAGTTCGCTATTTATTTAAGTTAAACAAGTCAAGTTTGCTGATTGTAAATTTAATGGCACATAATTTATTTAGTCGTTACTCATAATTTTCTTAAAAAAGAAACTTTTTGGCAACAGAAGAAAAAGCCCTCCACCGTAGTATTTTGAGCTCGTAATCGTTTTTTGTGTTTAGCGCTTTGTAGACATTTTAGAATATTGTATCCTGCACCCGCATATGAATAGATACCCTCAAAAAATGTTTGGATTTTTTGCCAAAATGCTGCCAACTTTTGAATTTTTTGGCAAATTTTTGGATTATTAATTATTTGGTAACATTTTGAATAAATGCTACAGCTTCTAAGCTAAGTTAATGAAAACAATGAAATTACACAGCAAAAGTATTATGCATATGCCATGTTTCCTGTTGTATATTATCGCAAGTAGTGAGTAAAATATGTTTCAAACTTGCTCAGCAACCAATATGGATTATTTGTTACCATGAGTGTAGCAACAAAAAGGCGGTCGAGACGCTTGGGAAGGTACCCTTATCAAGAATACCTTATTCACACAGACCTATTTTAGATCAAGGATGGACTTTCTCTATCACACCTAAGTACTGTACCCCTCTTTGACTTCCTCAATCTTATCCCCACTGTTTTTCCTCAAGCCATCCCCATCCACACACTTGCCTCTAGTCATTGTCACTGCTGCACACTTTCCTAATCCAAACTCCAACCCTGAATCTCTGCTTGTCTTCTCCAATGTCTCCACTTGCTTCTGCAACATCTTCCTTGAACTAGCGTACATTTTCAGGTCGTCCATGTACCACAGGTGACTCACTGCTCTACCATTCTTCTCCATCTTATACCCTATGCCTGTCTCCTTTAACTTTTCTGTGATAGTATTATTATTAT
>CABFPE010000132.1:823510-838576 GCA_900660155.1 Hofstenia miamia | reverse complement strand
TATTATTATTATTATTATTATTATAAACATTTGCTCGTTAAAATGAATTATCAACCATTAGAGGTGCAGATAGTTGTTGTCTTTTGGTAAATGAACGAAATCATTTTAAAAATCAATTTAGAACTAGAAAATGTTGCTTTTGATTATTTTAATCTATTATATAAAGGGAAAATGTGTGTGTTTGTTCCCTTATAACTCAGAAACTTTTAGACCTAGGTACCAACATCATATATTTTTGTAACCCCCATGACCTCCTGAAGGTCTTAGGCACATTTAATCAATGAATTAATTAGTGAACTAATTATTGACTTAAATGTTCCCATACTTCATTTCTTTATATAAGTGGCATTTCATAGTTCCTCTTATTCTTTAACAGCTTTCTCAGTTTTACAGCTGTATTAGTTGTAATACGTTTACTGTCTCAAATCCTGGAGGTATAGAATTTTAGAATTTGGAATTGAATTTTCTGTTTTTTTGAATGCATTTTCCGAGCGAAGCACGGGTCAAACAGCTAGTTGAATATAAAATAAAGTTGTGAACAAAGTTGTAGGTGTGAACGCGATAAAACATTGTTAAGTATTTTAATTTCCAAAAGGTTGTGAACAAATTTTTGTAGTTCTGGAGGCGATAAAACTTTGTTGTGAATATTTTAATTTCCAAAAAGCTGTGAACAAAGTAGTAGGTCTGAACGCTACATTAGAGATCGCGCGGTAGAAGCACGTTTCGATTGAACAGAGCAAAGTGGCTAATTAAGAGCGAAAATGAAAAAAGAGAGTCTCTTCTATCATATGCTGTGTTAGATTCAGGATAGCGTTAATATTTTTTGAGCTATAAGTGGTTAAATTTATTTTCTATGATCATGAAAAATTTTCACAATTCTTGGGCTGTTTAATGGTCATTTAGGTTTTATCATCTCCATTGAAGCTTCATGTGTATATTGATTGGAATTTAAATTATAAATATCCAATCAAATGTAAATATTTCATTGTAAATACCGCCTAAGTTAAGTAAATATTATTTACATGTATGTTAATTTCAATTAAATGTCTCCTCTGAAATACTTAGAAAATATCTTCAACCGGATTTTAAATCCTTAACTCGATTGGTAATTGTTGCTTAACGGATTTGGTGTAAGAAGAATGGCTTGGTATTTGGTATCATTACGAATGCATTTATGACTTTGTTGTCTTGTGTTGTGCTTGTTGTGTGGTACACTACAGTCCTTTGATGTTGTGTTGTGTTGGTTGTTGTGTGAAAAGCCCAAACAACGGCAAGCCTTATAATACTCAAGCCATTTGAACTCTCAGAACAGAATGTTAGATTTCGCAGACACTTACGGGTCGGAATTTAAGAGGTAAATGAAAGTTAAGAGATTTTCTGTCATTCTGTGCTTTTACTATTCAGGCTATTTTCATTCGTTTTCGAGTTAATCTTTTTTGAAGCAATTACTCCAAATATAAGAAACTCTTGGGTAGATTAACATTAAGCAAATCAATGATTTTATATTGAAAACGGAAGAAATTACAACAACTATCTAGGTTGAATATTATTATCATGACAAAACTTCTAAAAAGAATGTCAACAATTATTTTTAGTTATAAATAGATAATCATTTTAACATTTAGGTTAGTGATCACACTAGAATACCACATTTGATTTCTTACGCCTTAAATGTTTGGGATTTGGAAAACGTGAACATTAACTTTATAGTTTCAGTAACTGGAAGTGACGAGAGTATCGATTCGAACGTTCGCTCAAGACTCAAACGTGGGCTGAAAAAACTTATAGGATCGTCCGCCGGTGTCTGTATTCTGACAGATGGCCTTGACAATGGTATTGCGCGCATTATTGGAGAAATAGTGGAAGATCTGCGGCGAAGCAAAAAGTTTGACATGAAGAATATCTGCATAATTGGATTTTTAAATTGGGCAGATGTCTATCCAAATCGAAGGATTTTTGAAGGAAGTGGTAAGTATAAAGCTTTTTATATTTTATATTTACAAATGTTCTAAGCAAAGCCATCCAATGTAATAATTTTAAAAAATAAATCTCATCTTGAAGATGTCGCACCAAGAATATTCTCTAGACTCTACCAGAAAATAAGAGATTGCCTTAACGGTCTAAATATAATCAGCAACTGCGTGATGTTTTGTCAACCAGATTTGGAAACCAGCCGGGTTTTAAGCCGGAGTCATAGAGTTGGGCGCCGTTAATTTATCACATGAAATAGAACAATTTTAAGTTAATAATATCATCACAAAACTATAGTTCTTATAACTTATGGTTTATTGTCCTCATTGAAGATCATTTTTTGAGAAATTAGTAGCCCACTACTACTAGACTGAAGTACATTCCCTTACACGCAGCTGTAGTTGCTCGAGCCATCTTTGCAATTTTTGGGAAGTTTGCTCCATTGTTCGTCCCCCACATCAAAGTCTCCACGTTGATTCCTCATCAGTTAAATTCACTTTCTGTTTCAGTGAGGAATTGTTGCAAAAATTAAAATTTTGAAGTTTTTATAAAGGAAAGTTTTCAATTTCTCTCGTTGACTATATTGATTTCAATCTTGAGTTCATGCAAAAAGAATACAGAAATTCCGATGTAATTGATTTTATTTTCTCATACTGCTGTATGAATACGTAAAACGATCATCAAATCATCCCACTTTTAGCTCTATTTGAGCAATGACGGGATTATCAGTGGCAGCTTAGACATGCTTCTAAAATACGTCACAAAACATTGCCGGCAAACTTAATTTGGGACACTTGTGACCTTCTAAGCTTTTGAACAGTTCCAAAAACTTAATCAATCAATCAATTTCTTCTGTTTCTTGATTCTCAAAAAATAACCGAAATTTATTCGACAATGATATCGTATATAATAAATGTTGTTGAAAAGAGACAAAATGAAATATTAAATTTCCTAGATGTTGAAGTTCTTGAAAATTAAAATGATTTCATAAGCAATTTGCATAAGAAATCCACAAATACTGGATTTAATATTCAATTTTTATCACATTCTGAGTTGATACATAAAAGGAATACGATCAAAGCCATCCTAAATCAAGCATTTCTACATGCTCAACGTATGAATATCTGTTAAACGCGTTTGAAACAATACCAAATATCTTGTTAAAAATGAATATCCACAAAAAATCCATTAAGTCGGAAATTTGACAGAAATTTAGTAATACACCACAACCAAGAAAAAGGAATTACAATAGAGAATAATTTGGAAACTGCAGTACATTACAGAAAATTCAGTAAACAACTTGGTAAAGAAAATCCGACAGTAACCAAGAATTAAGTGTCAATATCACGCCCATATTTCAAACTATGAAGATATTGTATTTTCTCAAAAACAAAGTTTGTGTAGATTCCTTTAGTTTCTTCATGCATATATAAATAAAAATGTGATAAATGTGAAAGTGCATACATTGGAAAAACGAGAAAACAATTGGAATACAAAATTTCCGAGCACATGCGAAGACATCTTCAATCTGAAATATATTGACTATTTAATGAGAACCAAACATAAAAAAATTGCAGAAGCCATAATCATAAAAGAAACTATGTAGAATTCATCAAATAAAACAATTAAATCAAAAACTAAACATCGAATAAGATCTAGGAATTACAATGTTTATATTCATAGTAGACTTTGTGGTTGCCACAATTATTATTCTTATTATTTGCACTGATGATGAGTGGAGACGCGCGATTCATGTCTACATAAAACATTTCTTGGTTTCTTGCAGTGAATAGTTCAAGCAGGTTTGTACACAATATATTTGAAATAATATCTCTGTATATTATCGGTTTGTTATTCACCTTGTATTCCAGGTTTTGAAATAATATTAATTTTTGATACACTTTTTATTATCTAATTTTTCGTTGCTGTTTTTGGAAACATGTTGATCATTTGACTAAAAGTATATGGGTGGACTGCAGATCAAGACAAAGCAAATGTGAGTGGAGGGTCTAACGGGCCGATTATTGATAACTACTTTAAACATCGGTATCATTTTTTACCATTGTGAAGGCATCATTTCACTCTATTTGAATTTTAGCAAAGCTTTTGATAAGATAAATCACCTTCTACTTATCAAAAAACTTGAAAACATATTTGATATTCCTGGTTCATTCTAGGCAGATAAATGATTACAGAGTTTCGATTTTGTAGGTTGTGAGTAACTTGATTGTGAAACATGTCGAGGAGATATTGTGGAATTCCAATTTTATTAATTATTTTGAAAGCAAGTAAGTCAACTACAATAATCTAAGCTTGATAGAACAAAAATTTGTACAAGCTTGTGGTAGACATTTGTACTTATATACCGTCTTATCGATCTTATTCTTCATACGTGATAAGCAGTGGGGTGACATGAGTGTTAATTGTTACCCCAATATTTCTGTTGGGGTTTCTGTGGTACCCCCAAATATTTGAATTTATTATAACTTAAAAAAATATTTTAAAAATACACTACTTCAAGCATTTCTTCTGGACGATCATTCCTATCAACAACATGCCACTCTAATACTTATTTGACAACTCAGATGCAAAACCTAGTGTTTCAAAGCGATAAAAATATCAAATGGGTAAACTAGACTAATATAAAAAAATTAAAACCTTAGTAATTTTTGCCCCCTTAATGTTGAGTTGCTTTCGGTGTCTCTGGTGATAAAGACATACTCAACAAACAGAATTTATTAGGGGTTTTACGCTCATGTGAATATCAAAGATGAATCAAATTGTATTCAATTGCTTTAATAGTTTGAACGCTTTTTCAATAATATAAACTGTTTTCGGAATGATTCTGTCATGGCTTTTAGATCGAAGAATACAGTCGAAACTCTCCATAGTTAAGTTCAGCAACCGAACAAATAAAATAGCTATGGGGAATTGTTGACCTTAGAAAGGTTGCTAAGGAATTGAGATGTCATTATCAGAGACGTTGAGAGGGCGCTAGATGTTTCTAAAGAACTTGGGCCCCGCCGGACACAAGAACATTAGAATAATAATTTATAATATCGCCTTTATCATGTAGAGTGAGCTGCGTTTGCTTAGTTCTACTTGCCTCGAAGACATTGGGCGTAATCGCAATGCAAGCGCTTGCGCACTATTTTAAGTGGTACTTGAAAAAGATTGAAATTCTCAGAAAAAATACAATAGAGGGTAAGCTTAAGGTATCGGTATTACTTTTGTTTGCTGTAATTTCGTTAATATAAATAATAAAACAAAATCCTATTTATGTGAACCTAGAATATGACAAGATTTGCTAGAGTGATTGCTTTGTAATATTTTGAAATCCGTAAAATGCCAAACTCGGGGATAATCAGGGTTAATATAAGCAAGATTTTCGTTTTTTTATTCATATTGGCGAAATGAGGGCAAATATATATATATATATATATATATATATATATATACTGTAGGTCTACCATGATCCATTTTTGCATATAAAGAAAAACAATAGTTCAAAGATAAAATCTTGTATAAATAAAATTTAATCAACTTTATAAGCTTCATGAAAATCGTGGAAAGCTCTCCAAAGCACTCGAAGACAGAATCTGCATAAAGAAATCGAGAGAGTCTCAGTACAAAAAGTCTATTTCAAAATTATACAGTAAATTTCTAGCTTTGACTTTTTTCTTAGTGTGGTTGTGAGGCTGGTGAAATATATGCATTGCGATGAAGTTGTTGTCATCAGGTTATCTTCCGCTGTAGATTTTCGAGCTATCATATCGCCTTAAGTTAGACTAAGAAATTACTATTTCCGGCTCATCGGGCAATTGGATTTTTCGGAAGTTGCTTCCTACTCAAAGCTCAAAGGAACCCTTTAATTGTCAGTACTTCGTTGGGAATAAATGGCAAACATATAGTGCTGATTACACCTTGTTGAAAACGATTCCGTGTAGATCTAGTGCAACAGAAATAGCAAAAATTGAGAAGAAAGTCCTATATAGTTGTTTCATTGATAGCTCTAAGAATCTTTTTTCATTCCCTTTGCTAATATGTTTTATTCAGTTTTCTGTTAAATTTTTCTGAAACCATTCCATTGTTCATATTTTCCAAAAAGGCTACTTTTGTTAATTTTTGTTAATAAACTTATTAGTCACTTGACATAAATTATTAAAGTATATGCAGCATATAAACACATTGATATGATGCTCACAGTAAACCTGGAAAAAACATAGCAGTAATACTGGGAATTTTAGAATGATTAAATTATAGGAATTGTTTGATATTTTCTGTTTCAATTGTTTAAATTTGCTTTTTGACTTTATTAATTGTTTTGGAGCAATTAGTAGTAATACTTCATTCTTTCAACTTTTAGATAACGATTTTTTCTCAAATTCTAAAAGTGTCTATTATGAGCCAGATGACAATACAAGCAGATGCTTAGAGATGAATCACACTCATTTTGTCTTCATTGATGAAGGAAGAATTACTCCATCCAATGCTTCAGCTGGTGTGGTTGAAAGACTCCGCACTAAATTTCAGACCGACCTTTCTGAAAAGGGTCTACATCCAAATATTTCTGGCATGAATGTACATAAAACACAAACATCAGTGATAAAATATGATCATGTATCGCGCGCAATTCCTGCAGTGAGTTTTATTATGAATGGTGATCAAAGCAGTCTGAGGTAATCCTTGAATTTTGCTTTAACGCTTTTACAAAAATATTGCAGAGCGTTTTTAGTATGGAAAGCAATGTATATATATATATATACACATGTATACTAAGTACTTAGTATCTATGTTTAGAATCATTGTGGAAAGCTTAAGGACTAATATCCCATGTATAGTTGCCAACAATACTGGTGGAGCTGCAAGCATAATTTCAGATGCTCTAAAAAAGAATTTTATGCTTAGAGAATCAAAGGACTCCCAACAAAACTCAGAAAGGATAAAGTTATTGAATGTTTGCAAGCAGAATGCAAGATTGATAACTTGTTTGCATAACAATGATGTTGATAAATGTATATTAGACAATTTACTGAATATAGACAAAAAGCAAAGTTGGATGCAACAGGTTATTTTTGCTGTACGGCTACAAAGAAACGATGTGGTGGAAAGTTTGTTAATAACTCACCAAGATAAAATTGAGCAAGAGAGACTGCTTCATTTCGAAGAATTCTCACAGAAGGTTATTGACCTTTGCCTGCAGCTGTTTGATTTTGACCAAAGCGAATTATTTCGAATTGTCTATGAACACTTGTGTCAAAATATTATTGATGGAAGGATGATACTCCAAATATATTCCAAGCTTGACTACGGCTTGCATAGTTTTTCAAGCCTATCAACATGCATTGATAATTTAATGGGCTCCCAATACCATTCAAAGTTTCATTATTTTAGTAATAAGAAACTCTCTCAAGAGGATATTAACAATCTACTATTTACCTACTGCATTATATCAAAAAATATTCAAATAAGTCAGTACTTCTGGCGAAATGGTAAAAATCACATTCCTAAAGCATTATATGCATGTCGGATTCTTAAAGAACTTTATAAAACAGAGCCTTCGTTAGAAATAAAAAACAAGATTAGCAACATCATGTCATTTTATGAAGAAAGAGCTTATGAGATCATAAATCAGTGTTGGTTATCAGACGAAGCTAGTGCCTGTTATCTTTTGGATAGGCCTATTAGGGACTTTTGTAATTTAACGTGCATTGAACTGGGCTTAATTGGAGATTGCAAGAAATTTATTGATCATGTCGCTTGTCAGGCCTTATTTGAAATTAAATGGTACCACCTACCTTACGAAAAACTAAACATGAGCTACAGATGGTTCTATATTCTTGTACCTCGGTCATTACCACTAATGAGTTGTTCGAAGTCCATAAATTACGACGAACAAAATTCAACATCAACTGATGTATACTTGTGTAATGAAAACCGTAAGAAAAATATTAAAAAATCCTTCTTCTGTGAAACATGTAAAAGTTCCAATAAAATAGGTTATGCTTGTCCAAAACGTTCTTTTCTCGGATTACCTCCAGCAAGTAAATATTTTTATTCCTTGATTGCCTATTTAATATTTCTCGGGGTGTTTACCTATTTTGTTCTTATAGATTTCCCTGAAAACGATTTTGACTCAACTCAATTTATCAATTGGAGAGCAGCGTTTGTCATTCTTTATATATTCACTTCATTTGTCGAAGAGTTCAGGCAGATATTAGTGTCAAAGGGCTATTTTTTGAAGAAGATTGTTACATACTTTCAAGATGGATGGAATTTTCTTGATATGGTGTCCTTAATGACGTTTGTTTTCTCACAAGTAATTCTATACATTGCTAAGTTTTTTATTAATTCAGAAAGTAGCGGTCTCCTACAAGAACTACGTCATTTAGCACATATCTTCCTTATTTTATCACTAACAGCTTTTAACATTAGGCTAACTCACTTTTTTTATGCGTCATCGAATTTAGGGCCTAAGTTAGTAATTATAAAAAGGATGTTGAAAGACATGATCTTTTTCTTGTTAATATTAATTGTCTTTCTTCTGTCATTTGGAGTAGCAATGCACGCTACTATTCATCCCCATAGCACAGAAGGAGGGGCGATGCTAAAAGACATATTATTGTCACCCTATTGGTTGATGTATGGGGAGTTGGAAAATCTACTCGAGGAATTTTCCGAACGCGAAAACTGCAGTTATAATGTTACTGAATCTTTTGAATATTATAACATCCCAATAATTTGTTCCTTCCGATACTATTTTGCAATATGCTTTGTAGTGTTATACTTAATGCTATCTAACATTTTGCTTTTAAATATGCTCATAGCGATGTTTAACTTTACGTTTTACCAAATTCATGAGCAATCAGACATCTATTGGAAACTCAGAAGATTTGAAGTCCTCTTAAATGAATATCAATGTAAGCCTAGTTTGCCTCCGCCATTCATTGTACTTTCACACTTAAAGCATTTACTAGTTTCAATTGGAGAATGCATTTTTTCAATCTTTCATAAAGAGAACAGAAGTCTCGATATTGCATTTAACGAGTATTTGGATGATTTTGTAAAGGATACGACATTGGAGATGTTTGACAGTGAACAATCGAAGGAGCTCAAATCAACAGAACTTGAAGGCTTAGAAAGAACATTGACATTGAGGCTACGTAAACTGGAGGACAAACTATCATTAATACTTTCCAAATTAAGCAAATGATTAGCAAAAGCAGATGCTAAGTGATATATTGTTGGTTATTGCAATAGAGTTGTTTATTCAAGCTTGGCTTATATAATAAATAATGTGTAACCCAAATTCATTAAGTTCATTTACTTTATTAGCAAATATGGTATTCATTGCTAACACACTGAAAAATGAATGCTGTGGTAAATATTCTATTTTATCTGAATTTCTATTTACTATTTTAGACTAATTTGTAGTTGCATATTGTTCCAAATTGTCTTAAAAAATGGTGGATTGAGGTTTTGGGTCAATGCTTGGTAAAGCCAATATTTCAATCACATTTAAAATGTAGGGATAGCTTGAAAATTTCGACTGATAACTTGAAAGATACATAGCAATGTGTGATGCCCTAAAATTACACCTGGAATTTGCCAATGGTATACACAAAGTCCTTAAAAGTAGATATCACTTATCACTTGTAATTACTGTTCTAAAGCATTTTTTGTATACGTAATATTAGTCAATTACATTCTATGCATGTGTTATACAGAATTTTATGTTTTTCACAATAATAAATTTTTAGATGTAGCATTACTATTCATTGGGTTTGAAGAATTTTTGTAAAAATCAATAGAAATTTGACTGACACTGAAGCACTCAAAAAATTGCATGCAGCAAAAGTAATCCTATAATTCATTTATTGCTTTTCAAAATATAATTTTTTTAAGAGGCAATGAACAGCAGTAACCACAAAAATTCCATATTTATGTTGCAGCATAAGCTATTAGCATTGTCTTCTGAATCAAATTACTGTCCGGATGTGATAGCATCTACCGCACTCTTCAATGGAATATTCTATGTACTTTTCTCTATTTAGTTACTCTACATAACAAATGTCAAAAAATTAATACTAGCCTCTATTGAGATTGATTTTAAAAACTATGCGATTTTTAGAGAAATATTGCATGTTAGGTTTAAGGAGAATATTAAATATACATTTCCTAAATTCGAATGTTTTTAGTTGATCTTGTGCACCCTTCCTTTGTGTGCAGGCAAACCTCTTATAATACATTCTCTTACTTTTGCTGTCGTACTCCGTAATTTTAAAATGTTGTATACTGCAAATTGATGGAAATTAATTTGAATGTAGCTTAAAGTTTATTTTTGCAGTTTCTTCATTGTTTGCTTTTCATTCCAAACTTTTGATTCTCTGGTGCGCATGTTATCCTCAGTCTTTCATAAATCTGCAATGCTGTAAGAAGTTTTTGAATTCTTGGTAAAGTATCATTGATTCTCTTTCATTGCAATGATTCTAGCAGTTTATGGACTGAATGCATGATAATTGGTAATCCATATGTGTATTGGCGAAACTCTCTGCAGCCGTATACAATTGCAATCAGGCAGGCATCCTATCCATCCGTTGAGTGACAATTGATTCTTCATTAGTAAATTATTTCAATAAAACAAAGACAAAATGATAGTTATTTCACTAAGAGCTTTCCTTGGTTTCCTTCTATATGAAATCCTCATTTATCCATACGGTGTTTTATGCAGTTCTCTCTAGTGTAGAGAATCAAGACCTACTTTAATCACAGCCTGGCAATTTGCATTACAAAAATGAAAAAAGCAATGAATACTCTTGCAAGTAGAGAAAATTTTCAAAATTCTATCCAAGGACACAATACAAAGAATATCAAAATGTCGCTTCCGTTTTGTAGACTTACAATCATTCCATTTGCTTTTAAAGAAAGGGTTCACTAAGCAAATTAGAGGATTTCACAAGCATACAAATTTATTAAAATTTGCGACTCATTTAGAAAAGTTAGATCTAAATTTCTGCTTTTGTAAGTCTATATTCTGCGATTCTTATGCTGTCAAACCATTAATTTTGAAATGTAAAATACTGATTGTTTATAGTTGATGGTCTCATTTTATTTGATCGTAGTTTTTATATTTTTCAAAAAATACTGAAACGAGTAAAATAGTTAATTCTTTAATTTGGTTACCTAAAGTAGCTTGTTACATCAAGTGTTGCCTGTGGTGAATTGTTTATGTGGCCCCATTTTTGTATATATTACTACAATTAGTGATTACAGTAGGCCTTGGGAGAATGCATATAGAATGGAAAAATTTCTCCAGTTGATGCACAATGTGAGAAGATCGAAATAATCAGGAGAATCATTTAAAAACTATCAGACACACAGATACTTTTATATTTTGTGGAGAAAATCTAGGAAAATTTTATTCTATTATTGATGTTTCAATGTAGCAATCATATCGGCTAATTAATCTGTTCGACACGGCTTGGCTAGGTTTGGCTTGGCCTGGCTTAGCTTGGGCTCAACTTCGGCAGATTGGCTTGGCTGCTAATTTCTGATTTAACAATAGGCCAAAGCAGCATTTCGGAGCAACTTGATGCATCAAGAGCAAAAAAATTTAAAAATTAACTCAAACTTACTNAATCTTATTTAAGAAATGTTTATTAAATAATAGGAAGAGCTATGTAAAAAATTCTTTGAGCCCAATATTTTTAAAAAATATATTGAGCTAAAACGAGCTTCATTCAATGATTTTATGTAGCGAGCCGAGCCGAACCTAATTAATTAATTTTAATTCAAACTTCGAGTTTTCATTGAAGTAGCATTGTAAATCACGTACCAAAGTGTACAGTTCCGGGTTATATTTACCAGAGATCGGAGTATTTATTATAAATTGNATTAATCTGTTCGACACGGCTTGGCTAGGTTTGGCTTGGCCTGGCTTAGCTTGGGCTCAACTTCGGCAGATTGGCTTGGCTGCTAATTTCTGATTTAACAATAGGCCAAAGCAGCATTTCGGAGCAACTTGATGCATCAAGAGCAAAAAAATTTAAAAATTAACTCAAACTTACTCATTTTCATAATTTAATTGAATGCAACTGCAACACCTGTCCCACTAGACAACGTGTCTTAGACCCTTGCATTATTTTCAGGAAATTTTTCAAAAGCAACATGAATCGGCGTGGCTTAAAGTATAAACGGTTTGACTCAGGTCATGTCGCAAAAATATTGCTTCTTGCAACACTCATGTGGCAACTGCACTAGTCCAGACCTACTTCTACACTCTAAAGTATGTGAAACACCCATTGGCATATGATACATTTACATCGTTTTGATATGCATGTAACCACATCATAAGTCGTTCAAGCAGTTATAATAATTGATGGAAGTTATTTTCGAAAATATTGAAAACAATTTTCACGTAAATGTAAAAAATAATGTAAATTCTTACAATTATAGTGTGGAAACAAACATTATTGAGTTTTTGAAGAGCAAATGTTCTTCCTGCTTATTTCAAGTTTAAAATTTGTCTATCGAACAAGCACCTAGGTCCGCATTTTGTAACTAACCAGTCCAAATTATCTACAAGACATTAACATAGCGGAAACTCGGAAATATTTCTTGGTTCACTATATGAATTAGTAACATGAGCATAATTCATAACCGAAGTTTCGAACAAAATACGAAATATTTAAAAACATGGATTAGTGAAAAAAGTGTTTGTCTAATATAAAAAAATCTGAAATATTGGATACATGGACAGTACAGAATATATCAAGCGTTCGCATTGTGATATCTAACGGCATATATTGCTTACTGAAGCTGAAGTATATGTAGTTTCAGTTTCCGTGCTAATATATTCGATGTACCCAATGAATTTTTCAGTGTTTTTCATATGCATTGCCACTCTTATCAATTAGAATTTTTGTAATTTAAGATTCACATTTCTGTACCAGCTAAAGCTAAACTAGACTTATTAGATTTAAGAAAGTGTTGTATATGCATTCCTAGAATGTAGCGAGAAACACAGCAGTATTACAACAATTAAGAACCATGACAATAATTTTTGAAATGATGCAAATGTTAGCGTACTGTCAATATGGTTGGGAAGTTAGTAGTTACTAGTATATATACTTATTAGTAAGTTACTAGGAACTTTATTAATAACAAATTTGAGGTTACCGCGACAGGTTACCAGTGTTGGTAGTAACACCTCTTTTCAAGTGACTGATAAGGTCCGCATCATTAAGAAATTGCAGCCAATCAAACGACATCATATTGAAAGACAAATCTCCCAATACTGATGGGAATGCAGGACATCAGAGTATTTTACCAGGTTACCGCGGCTACTAGTAAGTTGCTGGTTAGTTACTACTAGAGTGGGAAGCACGTCAATATCACCCGTTCCAACCCACGGATAAAAAATTATAGACGAACCGGGTCGGGTCAGGGGTCATTTATAATTGTTAGAGGGAAAATTTAAGAAGTCAAAAATTTGAATCTTTGAAATTGTCAAAGATTTAAATTATGTTTGTATTTTTCAATGTAGTAGTAGTAGTACTAAAAGAACGTCATTGATAACGTAAATTATATCACAATGACACTAATTACAAAAATAATGGTAGCATTATAGTTTCTTTAGCTGCACATTTTAAACCCTGTGGTATACAAATTCAGATTAAAATTGATTTTGATATACCAATAAATCTATTATTTAATATTTGGCTTACTTTGGAATTCACTTTACAAGTAAGGCAAATTACTGAATGAAGCGTTCCCGTGTGAACCGTGTTAGCGTTGTATTATGACGAAGTTAGTATATCAATATTCAATTTCTTGTAGCACTACGAATCAAGTACTTAGATGAGAAGTGCTTTGTTAATACGTTATCACGAAATTTATACAAATACATTACTAACTTTGACATTTGAAAGTATTTGGCACATCGTTGTTAATTGTAGAGACGATTGCAAAAGTGGAATTCTACAATTATTGAAAAGGTAATATTATCATATTGTTCTTAGCAAAATTGGTAGAACCCTAAACAATTTGTTCTTTGAAAACTTGAGGTTCATTTGAACAGCAGAAAATGTACATATCCTGTCAAAAAAGGAATCATTTCCCAATAATTAAATTTTTATATCTTTTCAAATGAATATGCAGTCGGAATTGTTCAAAGGGCAGAAAGTGATCTTCACTACAAGATATTCTTTGTGAGTATTCTCACAAATCACAACACTGAAATACAAATCGTGCATATCTATGTACATCTGTACTATTTTGATTACTAGTTTTGCAATTTATATATATATATATATATATATATATATATTAGTGCTGAATTTGGTCCGGTTAATCCGGTCAGGTTAAAACCGGGTAAATCGGTCCGGTCCGATTAAAGCCGGTTAATCTGCAGAAGCCGGTGAAAATCCAGGTAAGTAATTCTATCTCTGATTTTCAAAATGTATTGATTACAATGATTGCAGTATTAGAAAACAATAGAGAATGTGGGAAATGGTGCAAAGATTCCTATTGTAATTCTAGTCATTTTCACCTTTCGAATGCTAGAATTGCCATAATTCGTGCACCAATTTCAAAAATATCAAATTTGTGTGAAAAGGATACATCAATTCCAACACGTTTAAATTCGTCTTGATGCTGCTATATAGACTACATTTCACTTTTTCCTTAAATTCTAAATTTATTATTTAATTCTTATTTGTGAGCACCACTTGAGCACCATATATTTTCTTCATTAAATTTTGATAGACTACGATCATTCTCAATAATGCTTACTTCAAAATCTGGATATAAATAATATAAAAAAAACAAAAAATATGCCGTAAAATTCCTTAAAATTGAAAAATAAGTAAATGAAAAAAAAATATTATTGACGATATGATATTGAACATCAGTTAGATTTT
Source organism: Hofstenia miamia (assembly GCA_900660155.1). Lineage (NCBI taxonomy): Eukaryota > Metazoa > Xenacoelomorpha > Acoela > Hofsteniidae > Hofstenia > Hofstenia miamia. The sequence goes on along the minus strand of CABFPE010000132.1, from coordinate 823,685 downwards.
AACACTTAGAAGTAGACAAATTTAATTTTGAAACATAAGAATTAAATATAAATGCAGCCTAGATGTATGTAACCAAGCAAGCGCTAATTTTTAAGGATCCGGTTAAGTTAAGAACAATCCGGTTAAAGTAGGTTGGGCCGTACAGCACTAATATATATATATATATATATATATA